>JBCFYV010010138.1:0-17778 GCA_039000515.1 Timema cristinae | reverse complement strand
TGAGACTGTTCATTGTTCAACATGTGGTACAGTGAGCAGTCTCAACGTTCCCCGCCATGATTGTCTCCTGTTCATTTTTGCCAACTTTTTGTAAAAATGGCTGCCACCTTCAAGTAACATAGACAACATAACCAAACTTTACAGCATGGTTAGCTAAGTGCTTGCCCCCCAGATGTTCTTGGTCTCAGATTTTTGAGATGATTATAAAAAATGCACAAAGAGACTTCAAATATTAAATTTTACAACAACCTCAATCAAACAAAATATTAATGTTTATTTTCTTAACTTAAAATATAGAAGTGTGAAAATCACATAAGTCACCTCCACAAAAAAAACACGCAAACCCGTACCCTGGTGGAAACGAGTGTCGGTTGGCTATTTTGACGTTCGAAGGAGCCCTACGGTCTTTCATTCTAGTCCTACTTCGCATAATTTGGAGTCATTGGGATACTACGTGCTCGGCTCGCCGTGTAATTCGAGCAAGCAAAAAGAGAGTTTGGGGAAGTTTATTTCTACCCTATATTTAACTTCCACAACAAAGGTTTGGATAATATTCGTAAATTACGTGGTTGGGAAAAAGTCTCTTAATAATATCCCTCCCCTCTTGTCTCCTACCCTGTGGAGTGCCAATGTATTGGACTCGATGTTCGCCGCTATTTCTAGCACTGCGGAGCTACTCTCGAGTTCAAAGGGGCATTAAACGGAGCATCGAGCGCTTATATTGATTTTTGGTCAATGTGGGGGAAGGATTATACTCCCTTTACTAATGAGGAACTTACTATGCCTGTCCCGGCGGGGGAACATTCTTCTGGCCCTGACGATATCCATTACAAAATGTTGTGCCAACTGCCCCTGCCGGGGCGGGCGTTCTCTTAGACTCTAAACTGTGTTTGGGAATAGCGTCAGTTCCCATCACTATGGAGGCAAGCAAACCCTTTTTCCCAATATAAAAACGTTGCAAGGATAAATTAGAGCCAACTAGTTATAGACCCATAGCCCTTTAACTAGCTGTGTATGTAAATGTTAGAAAAAATGATAAACGATTTATATGGTATTTAGAATCCCGCAATCTGCTATCTAATTTCAATTGGTTTTCGCGTACGATCCACGGTGGATCAATTGTCATCTCGAGGCACTGTTCGTGACGCCTTACTCGATAAACAACCCTCTTGGTGTCTTCTTTGATCTGGAGAAAGCGTACGATACCCTGGTGGCACGGGGATATTGGAAACACTTTTTAATTGGAGCTTCCCTTGGAACCTTCATGTTGTTATATCTGATTTTATTTCGAATAGGGAAATTCCGGGTAAAGTGGGTAACACATCCGATGATTTTATTTAAGAAAATGGGTATTTTGAGCTGTACGTTGTTCGCTATCGCGATTAATAGCATTGTGGGCAACGTGCGCTTACTGTTCGTTCAGGCCTTTTTGTGGATGTTTACAAAATTTCATTGCTGTTAGTCAAGTCTTTTCAGGGCTGAACGGAGTACAACTCTCTATCAACAATCTTTGGTCGTGGGTATCGCGTAATGGCTTTCGTTTCTTTTGGGGCCCAAGCGACTGTCGTCCATTTCCCATAGATTACGCGGAATACAACCATTTTCCAGTTTTTTAATTAACCCGTTGTTTTACCATCTCAGAGCCCGTAAGGTTTTTGAACTTATATTCGATTTTAAATTAAACTTGATCCCCACTAAAAGACCTGAAAGCGAGGTGTGTTAAAAACACTAAATGTTACTTAAAGTAGTAAGCGGTCGCTCTTGGGATGCTGATTGGGAAACCTTGATGCGCCCGTATTGGGCCTAGTAAGATATAAACTAGGTTATGGCAATTTGTTATGGATCAGCAAGACCTTCGGCGTTAAAGTTTCTAGATAGTGTCCACCATGTTGGGATACGATTGGCTAACCGGGGCTTTCGTACCAGCCATTCGTCAGCATCTGTGCTGACGCCGGTGAGCCCCCTCTTTCTTACGGCGGTCCAATTTCTGGAATCTTAAGTGTTTTAAAACTACAATCGCAAAACCAGGTATGTTGCCTACCGCCCTTAGTTTCATCCACTAACCGTGTCTTATATGGGAAAACCCAAAAGGCGTAGTACAAGGCGGGTTTGGGTCCGGATGCTATCGGTTTTTGACAGTGTGGATGTCTGCCAAGGCAGGTCAAGTTTGTCCCGGACGATACGCTCCTCATTGCAAATTTTTTTTTGCAATGTTCCCTAAAGCGACCACCCCAAATTGTATATTTAGAGGAACTTTAATGAGCTCCTTTTCCACTCGGTTTCACAGATAAAGCGCATCACATGATGGCTATAATCGGGAATCTCCGTTGGATGTGCTTTTGTTGGGGAAGGTTTTAAATTTTTAAAATTTTGGGGTTACTGGTGAACCCTGTGTTTTTACGGCGGAATTATACGAAATTTTTTAAATACTTATGTTTGTTTATAGTGTCACCTTTTGTTCTCATTGTCCTTTCTTACTCCTGGAACCCCCTTCGTGCAGATGATACATGAGCAAATTTTAAAAATTGATTCATTAAGCTTTAGATTCCCCTTTTGCTGGATTCCTGGTACGATGGTCTTTTAGGAAATGAGCTGGTGGACCGGGGGGCCCAAGGAGGCAGCACGTTGCCCCCGAGGGGGAGTCTGGGTGTCATTGTTTTTAGATTTTAAAGGGTTATGTTCGGCGTGGGGTCTTAGGGTAACGCACAGTGCAAGCGGCAGTCTATTCCGATTTCCGTAACAATTCGGGCCCGACATCTGAGGACTGGGGTCTGTAGTAGAGACGGAAAACCGCTTCCGAAACCCCACCCGCTCTCATAGTCATGGAGCTGTCTTGTGAAGAAGCTATGGCTTACTAATTGCACAGAAAATGTTAGCTTAAAATTAAACCCAAGAAACGCGGGACTCATGAAATTAAACCCAAATTTAAAGAGAATCATATGGTGAATATCATCATCTTTTTCCTAATTAAAGTAGATGGCGAAGGTTTTATGAATATTCAGGATAAAGGATTGAAACATTTACTTATTTTGGAGAATCAAACATAGATTGTTTTTAAAACTGGTGTAACTTTCATAAGCAAAAGATTTTTCCCAAAAGGGAACGGCTTGTAGTGACTTTAAGGAAAGATTATTTTTGTTTAAAGCTTATTTTATTGTTTTTAAAAATAACTTTGGTTGTCAATTTTTAATTCAAAATAACACTTTTTTGGAACTAACCCATTCATAGTCAAGTAATATACATTGTAAATTCTAAAATTGTATTTAATTTGATTGTATAAATAAATTAGCTAATTTATATAAAAGGTTACATGCCTAGTAAAATTTAATTTTTTTCCTTTTTTTAAGTCAAAATTAATGTAAATTCACCATATCATAGACAAATTTTGTTGAAAAAATGTTTTTAAAATCTAAAATATTACAGTTAAACTCTAAGGTATAATTATTATTGATTAAAATAACAGAAATAAAAATATTATTTTTATTAGCTTGTTTAAAAAATTACAGAAAAACTGAAATTACATTGTTTGATACAAATAACAAACATTTTTTTCTTTTATTGGTATTGTGGAAACATTATTAGGTTTTGGGAAAATTTAAATTTGGAGGAATATAATCATAAAAAAACTCGTGGAGACGTGACAGTTTGGCCAGGTGTTGGTTGGTAGGTGAAGAAAATGTGTAGCCAGGTTGGGGAGAGTGATGGTGATGGGTGGGTTCACTTGGGAGAAGGATGGTGATAATGGCGTATGTTGGTTAGAGTGTAGCAAGGTTGAGGTGAGAGTGATGTGAGGGGTTTGTGTCATTTGGGAGAAGGATGGTGATAATAGCGAGTTTTGGTTATTGTAGAAAGGGTTTGAGGTGAGAGTGATGGTGAGGGCTGGTGTTTTGAGACAGGGATGGTGATGACGGCTTTGTTGAGAGATTGAGGGCGATGACAGTGTATGAGTACGTTGAAGGAGCAATGTCGATGACAGTGTGGGCTGGTTTAATGAAGGTCTGCATGGTTGCAAATTTTTTCTACGCCCTCCTGAATCCTGCTCCGGAATCGCAGTTTCCTGCTCTCCGGTATTTTGCTAAGTACGGTAGCAGGGCTCCTAAAAAAAAAACATATCATCGTTTTCTGGCTGCCTATTCCTCAAAGTGGTTCCAAACCTTAATTTTCCTTTTTTTCCTATAAATAATGGTATCTTTATATTTGGGAATGCCCTATGTTCCGCCTTTTTCTTTCTCTAAAATTATTTCATTCACACCCTCTTCAGAATTTCATTTACACCTTGTGATGTTTTTAGGGTCTTCTTGTATCAGACTCCCCTTGATTTCCTCTCAATACTTTCAGTGAGGAGAGAACTTCCTTGCTGTATTTCAAGGGGTGGAGATTTTGTCTTGGTGGGGTTTAAATTCCCGGTTGATTTCGTGGCTTTACAACATCCCTCAAAAATAGAGGGACTTGTAATGAGGCCACTTTGGCTCACACACTCGTCTCCAGGATCACCTGAGCGTTTTGGTTTAATTTTTCCCATTTTACAGAGAAATTGGTCCCTCAAGTATTTCCCACTTCTTGCGGAGCACAGTTTCTGAAATCGAAAGAGAAACCCCTCATCTTATTATCTATTTTAAACCCCAAATGTTAGAATACTATCTTATCTTAAGCTTCCTTTTAGATATATTTATTATATAATCACATACAACACCACACACACACACCACACACAAGGAATGGGGAATTTTTTATGGAGGAAATAGATTTTTTGAGGATATAGATACTTCTTTAAAAATTTATATAAGGAATGTATTATATCCTCAAAAAATGTATACCCTCAAAAAGAAATTTACATACCTTATATATATTTTAAATTTTAAGAATTAATTTGTTGTTTTTTTAAATCTTGTATTCTTTGTTCAGGTACTCTCTATTTGGGATGTCATTCCGGGCTTTGTCCATTCAGCTTCGTATGGGAGATAACACTGTCGGAAAGATTGTCAAACATACAGTTAATATTATTTGGGAATGCTACAGCCTTGCAATGCCTCCGCTACTATGAATCGCTGAAAAACACGCAGGATTTGAAAAATTTTTGGAAAATTTCCTCACGTTGTTGGCTGTTTAGACGGCAAACACATTCGTATAATTTGTCCAAGTGATTCTGGCTCAATGTTTTTGAATTATAAAAAGTTTTTTTCAGTCGTTCTTCAAGGGTGGTGGATGCGAACTATAATTCGTTACTGTAGACATTGGGGGCTTATGGAAAGCAAAGTGGTGGGGGCACGTTTTTAGCTTCAGACTTGTTTTAAAATTTATTAATGGAAATAAACTAATTTTCCCCGAACCCGACTTCCCCACCTCGAAGCAATGTGAAAGCTCCCTACGTTATTTTAGCAGATGAGGCCCTACCCTTTGCTTCCTTACCCGATGAAAACCGACAAAGTGAAGGTTTAACAATCAGGGGGCGCCATTTTAAAAAGCGTTATCTAGAGCAAGAAAAACCGTGGAATGTGCTTTTGGAATTTTATTTTCAAATGGCGTATTCTTCGAAAGCCATTGAGACAAAGGTTGAACTAGTGATAAGATTGTGAAATGTGTTTGTGTTTTGCATAACCCCTTTTAAAAAATGAGGGCTTTGAAAGGCATTTAAACTGATGTTACTGGTTCACGGCGAATCTGTAACTTGGCAAATTCCCGGAAGACCCTCCCACCAGGCCAAAAAGTGAAGATATTTTTTCTTTCTACATGGAGAAATATCCTTGACCTTGATTTAAAAGCAAACTCTTATTTCTGTTGTGATCTATTTTTATTCACTTACTATTGTTTTTTGTTAAAACTACTTTGTGGTAATTGTATGGCTTTTCGATTTGACTATTTATTATGCTGTATTTATAAATTTAGTTAATAATAGAAGGAAATAATAGTTTTGAATGTTCAGTACTAAAAAATTTAAAACTAGTTTATTATATAATTTTTTAAAGTCCTTTATACCCAAAATTACGATGGGGGATGTAAAAATGTAAAAAAATAATCAAATCATAATGATCATAAAAAAATATATAAGTATAACAAAAGTATGGTTTCCAACATACAAAATCTTAGTAGATAAAATCAAAATTGCATTGATAATATTAAAAAGAGAACTGAAGAAGAGACCTTAGATTTCAATTTTATGAAAATGGCCTAGGGTCGAAGAAAGCAGAAATCAAGTACTGCTCTATAAAAAAAAAACTATAATTTAAATAAAATATATTATAATATAATAAAGTTTTTTAAAATTTAAAAAAAGATTTACCAATAAAAAAGATGGAGAAAATTTAAAAAAAGTAATTTCCCCTGTATTGAACTAATTAAAATATTTTAAACAATAAAAAAAGGATTTTTACAATTTTATTGTTCTTTTGCTAAATGCTATTTTTCATTGTAAAATGGTTAGGTATGAATAAACAAATAGTTGTTTCTACTTGCCCGGAACACCTATATCTTTTGAAATTTCTTGCCAGAATCCATCCACAACAACCCCGGGTTTTTGTGCAATTTTAAACGTTTGTCCCCTATTTCTCGTTTAAGAACATTTTTATTTTAAGAGTTTCTGTATCCATAGTCAAAATTGTTAACGAAAAACAATAAAAGAAATTGAAAGAGAAAACCCTTTAAAAGAACCACAAGTTGACACGTGTTTGCCAAGCGATATCTGAAATAGGAATGAACAATTCTTCCGGTAAACGTCTGACTCAGACAACCTGCTTACCTGCGCAGTTGCCTGTCGCCACTATGAGGACTCGTGCTTTCGAACAAAGGAACATTTTTTCGCGCCGGATTGACTCCGACAGGCGCTGGTTCTCGGAATTGACTACCGGCTTGTACTGTGCGCTTCCCTTACGCACCTGGCACGAGCAGTGGGTCTCGATTCCTGCTCAGAACAATCTGCGGTCCATTAGGGACGGTGTGTCACGCTGGGCCCTTTCTATACGAAATTTAAAATAAAGGAGGTCATCGTGACGAGACTCCGTGTCGGCCTTTCATTTCTAACTACGGGGTTTTTATTTAGAGGAGATCCCTCCAGTGCGTGAATTTTGCGATGCCCCCCTTTGTGTATACTCATTTTGGTGGGTGTCTAAAGTATGCCCCTATTTGTCTGGGTCTTGATTTTAAGTTGACCTTTTTATTACGTGATATGCAGAAGGAGTTATTTGTTTACTCTTTTAAACGCCAGGCGAATCTTTTTAGTGCCACTTGAGTCACTGTTGTAAGTGACTCATCTGGATTTTTTCTCATATTCATTCTTTTTGACATTTTAGTATACTTTATATGTTTGTTATGTCGTTTTAACAGGTTTAGTACACTTTAACTTTTTTTTTTCCTTTTAACGTATTTTATTTGAACATGTTTTATCATTATAACGTGTTATATTTTAAATTTTTTGTCTTTTTTTTTGGATTGATACACCCGTGTTTTTTTTGTAGCTGTATCACTCTATTGTACTAAGAGCTTTTTTCTTCGTGTGAATTACTATGTCTCTCCCTATGGGATTTTACAATGTTTTTAATATCGTTCAAGCCCTAATGACCTCAATGTATTGATGAGCCTTTAAAGACTACTACTACTACTATATTTAATACTAATAATATAATAATAATTATAATTATGTTTTAAGTCTTCTGACTTGTTAAGATAGTCCATAAGAACTATGTTTACTTTTATATGTTTTTCGGACTTATTTTAAATTTGTGGGGATGACAATTATGTTTTCAAGTCCCTCGGACTTATTTAGTTTTTTATAACTATGCTTTTTTAGGGTTTACTTTAAACCTCTTTTTTCTATGAGTTCTTTATTCGCTATAAGTCCTTATGACTTCACTATATGTAATTGCGCGTGAACGTCATATTTTACGTGTTCAAATTTGGTTATGGCTCCAAGCGGTGTTCTAATGCCTTTATCTGAAGACTAGTGGGTTTCAGTATCTCACACCATTATTCTTTCCACCCATTTCTGTGTTACTATTTTGGGTGCGCAAAGTGTGGACACGGTTATGTTTGTATGGTGGCCCGCTTAGATAGTATTTTCTTTCGCCTCTTGGTTGGCGTTTCCCTTTGGGCTATGTACTTAATGTTGGGTGTTACTAATCGGACGAGTACCCGGGAAGTGGGTAATAGCAAAAAAAAGTACTATGAGTTCTTTTGGCAGTAACCACTGGAATAGAGCGGCCATAGTACAATGTTTTATGGACACCTGTTTTTTAGTCATCGACTAGTGTAACTAAACTACGGTTATCTTACCGTTTATTATTTTGGATGTCTCTCCTTTGTAAAGTCAAGCTAGGTAGCTTGGGCCCGACATGTAACTTGGTAACACTAAAACTATAGGTTTAAACCCAATTTTACTTTAATGTTGCTAACTCTCCATGTTCTCTTTTTGGGACCTTTCTGGTGGAAGTCTGGCGCTAGTCCGGCTGTCTTGCAATCCTATACCACTATAAAACTTAATTTTCGATTTGACTTTTTGCGTATCGCCATGGACCGTTCTTTTCCCCTTTCTTTGGGGGGTAGTTCTTAACTTTTGGATTTGTTAACTATCGTAACCCCATATCACCTTTTTTTGTTATTAGCATAATACATCTATTTTTTTAAACCATTCAATTTTTTTACAACTTATGAAATATTGTCCACCCGCCTAACCGTGGGAGCGGTAGAAACTTCGTCATTTTTACTGTTCCATGTTGAGAGCCTTACATTTTTTTATAGAACAGATTTCAGATCTACAAATATCTCAGACAACTTTACGTTTAGTGTTTAGAGTTCAGTTCATGCTATAGTCTGCCATATTTTACTTTTTTAAACTTCTCAAAGAAGTTTGGAGCAAATTCTAGATTTCTCTGGCCACTGAAGCTTGGCAACTGTGTTCGTATGGTAGCAACAGCCCCGTTGGTTAGCTGCACACAGTTTGGCATAGAGCTTTTGGTTTATAGGGTTGAATCTTACATGACCCTGCTGGTGTCCTGTTTCTTGAAACAGTTTCCCAACTCGCATTTTGGGTTTTACCAATTGGCATTTTCGGTGATGGCACTTGACGGAGAGATCCTCCTTTAAGTGTCAAACTACTATAGTATATTATTTGTGCAGCTTGTGCATCAATCATGACTCCGTTCATTTCCACGTACGCATTTGAAATCGCTTGTAAAGAGAAAAGCACCTTTAACAGAAAAATTAAAATGCTTAATTATCTCTGAGACAGTATACGTATGGTTACCCAATTTGTAGGGGTCGCTTAGGATCTTTTCGAATGCAGTTGGGGGTGGAACCCCTCCTATGTGTTTGCCGTGAAGTGGGAAACAGTAGGATGTTTGCCAGGGCGTACACTGTGTCCCTAATCTTACTGAACTTTGGTTCTTCAGGCAAGTAGAATTTCACTTGCAAATGCAATGGCACATATGCCTGATATAAGTGTCTAACAAATTTTTTTTGGAATTTTTTCTCTGATTTTAGGTAAAAGAAGAAAGCGGTTGAGGCCCAGACTTTCAAATATTGAGCTTCTGCGCTCAGGAGGAAAGTGATCCTTCCATCAGTATGTGATGAGCTGGGTAACGAATTGGGATGTATTTGCCACTTTCATTTGATCTCCCTCGTTCCAAACTATCATGAACTGTGCCTGAATCTAAGTTCCTTCTTTCGCTAGGTGAATCCTGATAAGAAGTTGAAAATTGGGCTGGCTATTCCATACGATTCTCTGCTCTCCTAGGGTTTAAAAATTCCTAAAAAATAAGCCCATGCTCATGGGCGCTGTTTGCTACTATGATCTCAATGTATTTCTCGGAGATGTTAGTTCCATGTCCATGTGAGTTACTTATATTCTCGAGCCCCAATATTGGCATCAAGGGGTCCTGACAAAATTTATCCTCTTTGACGGAGGACATTGTATGCTGTTGCAATGACTTTTTGTATTTGGCAACCTATACTTATGTTTAGATGTCCAACATACACATTTTCATTATCTGAGAGTGTATCGAATGAATTATAAATGTAATTACCCTCTGTCTCTGTTCGGGGTTTTTAACTCAATTCTGCTTTATTTCACATTGTCTAGTTCACTCCATAAATTATCGATATCAACGATCTTCCTCTTTCTTGGGTAGATTCACCTTTAGGTGATGAAGATCACACCTTCTCTATCTTGTGGCACGGGTTCGTCTATGGTCTGGTCAGCATTCTGTTTATAAGCTACCAAGCTTGATTGACAAGGAAGACATCCAAAATAATTAAAACGTCCCTCTCGAGAAGGGTGTTCGTGACGCTTTTCTCCATAAACTACACTTTTGGCG
Organism: Timema cristinae; assembly: GCA_039000515.1. NCBI lineage: Eukaryota > Metazoa > Arthropoda > Insecta > Phasmatodea > Timematidae > Timema > Timema cristinae. The sequence continues at coordinate 7,474 of JBCFYV010010138.1, read as the reverse complement.
GGTTTATTTGATTTGTAGAAGGCGTACGACACCACTGGCGTTACGGCATTTTAATAACCTATTTAATTGAGAGTTCCGAGGGAACCTCCTATTTTTTTAGGTAATTTATATTCAGATAGCACTTCCGGGTAAGCTTTAAAAAATACCTTATCCCCATGATTCTATTCAACAAAATGGGGGGCCTCAGGGTAGTATTTTAAGCTGTACGTTGTTCGCGATCGCGATAAATGGCATTGTGGACAACGTGCGCCTTACCTGTTCGTTCATGCCTTTCTTTGTTGCGTGCATTATTAAACATTTGTTCCTGGGAAATTTTGGCACAGTTGCTGTTTTTTTGTTTTTTATTTGCTTTAAATAAACATTTAGCGACTTTTGAGCCGTGAATAAATTAGTGACGTTGCTTTGTCTTATCTTTGGTGTGGATAGGATTGTTGAGGAGTTTTGATTGTGTTGACGGCATTCTGGAGATAGAGCCTGTTGGTGTGGATGCAGAATTTCAGTTTATGACGAACAGCAGGTGTACTTTTGTAACGGGTTATTCGGGGTTTGCCGACTGAAGAGAACATTCTGAAAAAAATTGTTCTTTTTGGGGAAATGATGGGTTATTTTTTCTTTTTGAGTTAGATCAGTCAGAAGGAGTTTTCTTAAATTGTGAACTGTTTTACTGATAAAGATTATATTGGAAACCCCTTTTTGTGTAAATCCGCAGATTGTTTGTGAGTATGGGGATTTCGAAAATTTTCCCGTCTGTGTATGATTTTTTTTCGATCTTTATGTGTATCTAAAATTTTCAAAATTTCGTCGTCCCAAAATGTCTCAAAAACTTAAAACACTTTTTTTGTCTAGAGGTATAGTTCATATAGGGTATTGCTGGAAAATAAGTGTTTTTTTATGTCGGCCCGTTGTCGAAACAAATTTGCGTCAGTGTGTAAAACACCATCAACGATGAGCTGTGCTCATTCCCTTTGGGGCTTTGAATTGAAAAAATGTCAACCCATTGGGGAAAAGGGTTTCACATATTTATCATCCCCCTTTAGATTCTTTATAGTTTTGGACCCGGGTTTTTTGTTCTTTTCCCCCATTCTGGCCTCAGTTTGTGCCCTTTGAATAAAATCATTGGGGGAAAAAAAACTCCCCTAGAGATTCTTCATGTAAAAAACAATAATGTTTTTCTGATACTAGAGAGCTACGATGTGAACGCTTTTTAACCTTTTGAAAAAAACCCCCGGGGGAGGGGGGTTTTGAATGCCCCGCAGAAACCCCCCTGCTTGTCGAAAGAAGCAACTAAAAGGGGGGCTTCGTGCGGGACGTCCCTCGTGTGGACAAACCTTTCCTTATTTTTCCCTTTCCTCTTTTTTCTTTTTCCCTTCATTTTCCCCCTTTTTTTTCTCTTTTCCCCCCTTCCTTTTTCTTCCTTACCTTTTTTCTTCCTTTCCCCCCGTTCATCCTGCAAGAGGCCTTTGGCCTTTCCTTTGACACCTTGGCAACAAACCCGGGCTCTTCTCTGTTTATTATTGGAACCACGCCTTTGAGTCCTAAATGAAAGTCGCCGGTTGCAATCCCTTTAGTAGAAGGGCCTTTGGGGAAAGACAAAAAACCCGGGTTCCCCATTTGGGGGGAAAAAGATGGGTTGGTTCATGGGGGCCCCGGACGTAAATTGGCACTTTCCTACACCCACTTGTGCGACGCCCTCTCTCTGGGCGATGTCTCTGCAAAGGTTGTCATGTCTACCGTCGTATGACCTCTGTCGGGACAGTTAAACGGGCCCATTGTGGCAGAACCAATTTGGGGTCCCCCTGGGTTTACGATCCGGTATTGTGTGGTTGCCCAAAAGGGCTTGGCCGCAATATTGTCGCCGCTGGCCCCGTACTGCCAAACATGCTGGCAACTATCCCCGCCCGTCGCAGGGTCGTAATATAATAAGGGGGCGGAAAAAGGGGGTAAGGGCCGTCCATTTTTTTTTGGGAAAAAATCCAGGAAGGGGTGGGCCCCCCACCCCGCTTCCTTAATGTCTCGAACAACGAAAAGGGGAGACCCTCAAGCGTGTCACCCCCTTTTGTCCTCGAAAGAGTGAAAAGTGGACTCCCGAGTCGGGGGTTTCAATTAGAAACTGCGCGAGGGCAAAATAATGATCCAACAAAAATGACTACAGACACAAAATAAGGGCAATAAATCCCTTTTACCGTTGAGCCCTTGAATCATTTAAAGGGGAGGTAACCGCACGGGGTTCCTCAAGGTTTGCAAGGATGGTCATTTGCTTGGACCTCGACTGCGTAAGCTTTGGGGACATCTGTGAGGGCTTTCCCCTCAACATGTCCCCGGAGTATATAGGATTACCATAAAAAAGGAACGATTAGTGAAGAATACTACATTATACCTAACATTTGCCACTCCTTCCTTCCCAAAGGGGTCCGAGCGGGTTTCCAAGTGTTTGGGGCCCCCGGCCCGATGCCCCCAACCCTCAGCGCGTTTTCAGTGCCTGGAATTGGGGCTACGAAGCTGCGATGCCTTGGTAAGCCAACCTTTTGCAGATTGTGGACGGGGGGACGAAAAACATGCGGGTCTCCTAAATTCTGCATTAATTGCAAGGGCCCCTCATTCTCCCGGGTTCGGTCCCGTCCGAATTGGAAAGTAGAAAAAAAAGTCCTGGAACCCAACAGAAAAAAAGCCCCCTTTCCCCCAGGCAAGCAAAGAGTATACTGCCTACAAGCTCCGGTTTTTAAAATTCCCTCACCCAAATTGTAGCCAAAAATTTTAAATTGCCCAAAACTCCCACTGCGCATTAATATTGCAAAGACCCCAAAAACGCCCTGTGCCATGTCTCTATTCGAGACCAACAAAAAAACCAGCATAATTTTGGTGATGAAAAATATAAAAAACGTGGCGACCCCCTCACACAGTCCCCTCCCCACCGTCCCCCCGAGGAACCCCCTGGGGGAACAACCCCCGAGCCCCCTCGGGGAACTCCCCCGGGCCCTCCGGGGGAACTCTCCCGAGCCCTCCTCGGGGAAAAAAATTGATTCGGCCCATTTTGATTTGCTCATCTCCCCTCTTGCCCCAGAGGCCCGGTGAGGGCGAAGCGGTGAGGCCGTAAAGGCGACCCCCACTGGTCCCTTGAAGAAGGACCAGCGAGAGACCGCCGAAAAGAATAATTTTAAAAAAAAGGTCGAAGCCTTAAAAAAGCCTTCGCGCAAGGATCCACTCCCCAGCCCTTCCAAAGTAAACGAAGCCTCCCCAAGGGGGGAGGCCCAGGAGAGAGGGGAAAGGCAAGGGGACCAAAAAGGGCCCCTCAATAAATTTTTTAATTTTAAGGATAGTGTCATGGATTGCGAGGATAACAAAAATTTTTTACAATAATTTGTCGTACTACAATGGAATTGTAGGGTTTCTTGTTTCGTGTAGAAAAAATTAAACAACAAATTTTTTCCCCTAATCCTTCCATCTTTGTTTCCCGGAGACCCCCCGCCCAAATGAAAACCCCGATTTTTTCGTGGGTACGTGTTATGTCCCGACAAGCCTTTTTTTTGAGGGGGCTAGCTATATCACTTGGGGGGACTTTAATGCGCATAAAATGGTGTGGGGATCAATTTTTCAGATGCCCCGGGGGATGGTAGAGGATTTTCTTGTCCGGAAACCCGGGTCTAATGAACAGCAAATCTCCACTTTTTAATGGTTATCCCTGCCATCGCCCCAATTTATTAGCCCGGTTTGCTGCCCTCTTCCTTTGGGATGCCATACGGACCTTTTTGGAAAGCGATCACTTCCTAACTGCTTTCCCCCCCTTCAAAAATTGCCCCAAATACACACGGTTCCCCAATGGGGATTAAAAAGTGCCAAAATTTGGGATAAATTTTGCGAGCTCGCCGTTTTCCCCGAATCCCCCTTTTCCCGACTCGATGTTAAGACTGAGATTTTTTCTTCGACGCTCATCGCGGTGACGAGGGGTCCCTCCCAAATCCTCGCCAAATCCCGCCCCCGTCCCCTTTCCTGGGGGAGCGAAGAGTTTTCGGTTGGCTATTTCGACGGTCGAAGGGCCCCACCTTTTTTTACCGAAGCCTACATTGGAGAACCTGGGGTCATTCCGGATTTCTACGTGCCGAGCTCGCGTGTCATTCGTGGGAAAGCAGAAGAGATTTTGGGAAAAAAAATTTTTTTCAACCCTTACAAAAAACCCCCACAACTAAGGTTTGGATAATATCCATAAATTACTAATAGCAAAAATTCCAATAAAATTTCTGCCCTCATGTCTAACGGTTACGTGTCCCTCCCCTTGGGGGTCGATAAAGTATTGGGCTCGGTTTTGCCGCTATTTCTTCACTGCGAGCTCACTAAAGATTTTGCAGTTTAACGGAAAACGAGCGCCATGATTTATTTTGGTCGAGTTGGGGGGGAAAATTTTAACTCCCCTTTACCCAAAAATGAACTGACCTATGCCCTGTCCCAGGCCGGCAGCACAGCCTCTGGTTTCCCGAAAACATTTATTAAATGTTCTCAGGCCCCTGCCGGAAAGGCACTTCTTTTAGACCTCTATAATAGGTTTGGGAAACTCAGCAGTTCCCCTACATGGAGGCAAGCAACGTTATACCTATATAAAAAGTGGAAAGATAAATTCCCCAAATGCTATAGACCCATAGCTTTAATGTTGTGTGTTTAAAATATTGGAAAAAATAATTAAAAAGCACTTATATGGTATTTAGAACCCCGCAATCTGCTATCTAATATTCAAATTTGGGTTTTTTGCCGTAACCGACCACGGTGGATACCTTTTCTGATAGGACGGCCTATTTGTGAGTTTTTCCTAAGAGTCTTCTGGTGTTTTTTACGATCTGGGGAAAAAAGCGACGATACCCAATGGGGTACGCCCTTTTTATAACACTTTTTAATTGGGAGTTTTGAGGAAACCTTCCCTTTTTTTATATCAATTTTATGTCGGAAGAACTTCCGGTAAGGTTGGGAAAAACTCTTATCGATGATTTTTTTCAAGGAAAAAGGGGTGACTCAGGGTAGTATTCGTCTGTACGTCGTTTGCTTCAAATAAAAAACATTGTTGACAATGTGCGCATGCCTTAGGGCATCCCCTTTTTGGATGACTTCGCAATTTATTGCAGTTCGTCAAATTCCACAGGGGAACGGCAGATACAGCTCTCTGTCAACAACTGGTCGTGGGGATGCGTAATGGCTTTCCTTCTCTGCGCCAAAACGACGGTTTCCCCTTTATAGAACACCGGAATACAGCCAGCCCAGTTTTTAAGAACCACTTTTTTTTTACCCGTCTCAGAAAGCGTAAGGTTTCTGGGGGCTTTTATTTGATTTTAAATTAAATTGGATTCCCCCCCATAAAGACGGAAAGCGAGGTGTATCAAAAACATTGAATTTGCTCAAAAACGTTAGCGGTGGTCCGGGGTGCTGAAGGGAAAAATTGATGCGCCTGATAGGCCCCTTTGGGAGTTAAACTAATTTCGGGAATTTTTTTTGTATGGCTCACTAGACCCTCGCTTAAAGATGCAGATAGTGTCCACCATGCTGGCATTAAGGCTACTGGGCCTTTCGTACCAGTCAGTCGTCAGTCTGTGCCCCACGCCGGGGAGCCCCCTCTTTCTTACCGGGGGTCCTATCTTTTGGCTCTTAGTGTCAATTCATTTCAGGCGCAGCATGTTGCCTATCGTCCTGTGTTTATCCCCCTAACCTGTCTTTTATGAAAAAATGGCGTGTACAAGGCCGGGTTTGGGGTCAGGTGCATCGGTTTTCGACACTGTGGGAAACTTTCCAAGGGTATACCCCCATTCCCAGGTCGAGTTTCTCCCTGAAGATTCGCCTTCCTCAATGCCATTTTTTTACCTTGCCAAATTCCCTAAAACGCCACCCCACACTTTTTTACGAGGGGCCCTTTAAAAAGCTACTGCAACCCTTCGCGGGGGTTTTAAACGATTTTCACGGGGTGGCTCAAAATGCGGGGCCCCCGTGGGTGTTTTTTTGTTGGGAGGATCCAATTTTTTAAATTTGCTTTACCTGGTGAATCCAGTGTTTTAACGGCGAACTTTATCCATTTTTAAATCTTTTTGTTTTGTATATCGAAGTTTCATCGGTCCGTTCTCATCTGCACGGTTTTCCATGAGTGCTTGTTGTATTGCCCCACTCTTACTCGTGGTTTTCCTCGTGCAGATGTTCACGAACGTTTTTAAAAATTGATTCATTTCGATCCCAGAATTCACGGACGGCCGACTGCTCGCTGGTAAAAAACGGGGGTTTCCCGCCCCCGCCCCCAATGGCTACTTCCGGGTCAGGGCCCGAAGTGGGGTCCCCCGGCCCCCTTCCCCGCGCTAACGCTTCAAAAGAAATACTCACAGCAGCTTCCCCCCCCGCCAAGGGAAACCATCAGCGGTACGGTTCGGCACTCCAGCGCGCCACTGTGGGGGCCAACCCGTTTTTTAGTTCGCGTGGCTTTTATTTTTCACCGGTACACTACACAGGTTTGCATTGCGGCAAGCCAAAACAACACCTCCCCCCCGTTCAAGCGTTCCCCCATCCACCCCCCTGGGGACGCGCCGGGGAGGGGTAACCTTCTCCCCCCTCCCCCCCCCCGGACTAGGGGGCACGCAAGTTTCGGTAGAGAAAAACGCTGGCTTCCCCCTACGGGGCCCGGATGATGGGGAGAGGCCGTCAGTCTGGCTGGGGAGCACCCTCCTGGCGCTGAATTTTTAGGAGGGCTCTTGCCCCCACATCCGGCCTTTTTTCCCTTGGCCCCGGGGGTCCGGTGGTCTTTTATTGGGGTGGAGGTGGTCCCGAAGGTCAAAGACGCCCCCATGCCTAGAACTCCGTACTGAGGGACGGCGACGTTTCTGGGAACGATGCGGTCCCAAACCCCCTCCTTGGGGCGACCTCTTCCTCCTCCAAGGGGCTGGCCAACCCCTTGGGGGGCTGGGTGGGCCCTGGAGGCAGGGCTACTCCGGAGGGGCTTGGGCACCTCCGGGGGGCCGAGGTCCGTGATATGGGCTTTAGTCTAACCCTGAGCGCGGCCGCGAGCCCGGGGCCTTTTTGGATGTGCAAACTCCTGTAGGGGGTTTTTACCCAGGAAAGGGGCCCGGGTACTCGCGGGATGAAGTAGCCGTGTTGGATGTAGCCCCTACGGGGCGGTTACTATGAACCCCCTGGGGACGTTGTAGGTGTGGGGTGGTGGGTTTTCCGACCGCCGCGTATACCGGGTAAAGGTCCTGGGACGGTCGGGGTAGTAATAACCCTTTTTTTGGGGACTGCCCCCCGGAAAGGGGTGCATGGCAAGACGGTTTTAGTGATTGTACCACCCCCGTGGGGTGGGGGGTTAAGACTGGACGATTTGCACAGCAAACTTTTCGTAGAGGAGGGGCCGAACTAAAAATTTCACAAAACGTAGAAAAACAATTCCAAGCAACGAAGGGTCCACCCCAAAATAATTGAAAATACACGATTTGGATTACAATCGTGCCTCGTTTACACA
>JBCFYV010010137.1:0-12060 GCA_039000515.1 Timema cristinae | reverse complement strand
GGCATAAGACATAAGATATAAGACAAAAAAAGACAATGACATATGACATAAGAATAAAAAGATTAAGACTTAAGACTAAGACTTAAGTTTAAAAGAATTAAGACAAAAGACTAAGACTTAAGACTTAAGACATAAGAATAAGAAAAAGAAATAAGAAAATAAGAAAAAAAGACAAATAAAATAAGATTAAGACTAAGACTAAGAAATAAGATTTTAGCAAAGATTAAGAAAAAGAATAAGATGAAAAAAAAAGACTTAAGATATAAGACATAAGGCTTAAGGAAAAGACTAAAAATAAATTCATAAGATTTAAAGGGTTAAGATTAGGACATAAGACAAAAGATTAAAGGGTTTAAAGACCAAGACTTAATTTTTAGTTTTAAAAAATTAAAAAGACTTTAAGTTTAAAACTAAGACTTAAGCTTAAGACTTAATCTTAAGATTAAGACATAATACTTAGTATTTAAAGATTAAGTTAAATTTAAAGTTTTAAGAATAAGATTAAGTTTTTTAGAATTAAGACTTAAGATTAAGTGTAAGACATAAGACATAAGACTTAAGACTTAATATTAGATTTTAATATTCGGACTTTAAGCTTAAGGACTTAATATTTAAGCTTAAGACTTAATATTAGACTTAAGAAAAAGGGAATTAAAAAATTTAAAGAGTTTAGACTTAGGACTTTAGTTAAGACATAAGACTTATGACTTAAGATTTTAAGCCTTTAAAGGGCTTAAAAAATTAAGATTAAGACTAAGCCCTTTAAGTTTAATACTTAAAGTTAAGATTAATACTTAAAAGTTAAGATTTAAAATACTTAAAAATTAAGATTTAATATTTAAACTTAATATTTAAGATTAAGATTTAAATACTTAAGATTTAATATTAAAGATTAAGAATAAGACTTAGATTTAAAAACTAAGATTTAAGATTAAGAGTAAGAATAAGATTAAATTTAAGACATAAGATTTTAAGACATAAAACATAATGAAAGACTTAAGACTTAAGAAAAAAGAATAAGTTAGATTAAATCCATAAGAAAAAAAGATTTAAAAGAATAAGGCTAAGACTTAAGGCAAAAGACTAAGACTTAAGACATAAGAATAATACTTAAGGCAAAAGAATAAGGCAAAAGATTAAAGACATAAGGCAAAGATTAAGGCTTTAGACAGAAGAATAAGAAAAAGAAAAAGACATAAGAATTTTAAAAGACTTAAGACTTAAGATTAAGACAAAAAGATTTAAGATTGGATTTTAATAAAAAGATTTAACCCCTTAAAGACATAAGACAAAGTATAAGACATAAAATTTTGACTTAAGATATAAACTAAGACATAAGACTTAAGATATAAGCAAAAGGTTAAGGCATAAGACATAAGTTTAAAGATTAAGAATAAAATAGGCATAAGACATAAGATTAAGAAAAAGGGCCCATAAGACTTAAGACATGGACTTAAGATTAGACAAAGAATTAAAAAATTATCATAGATTAAGATTTAAGAATAAGACTTAAAAATTCGCAAAAGATTAAAATTGAGACTTGAATTAAAAATTAAGACTAAGACTTAAGGCAATTTAAGAATAAGATATGCTAAGAAAAAAGACATATGACATAGCAAAAGACATAATCTTAAGTTAAGACTTTAGAATAAGAATAAGATTAAGTATAGACTTAAGACAAAAGACTTAGACTTAAGAATAAGCATAAGACATAAGAAATAAGACATAAGACATAAGACAAAAATATAAGCATAGACTTAAGACTTAAGCAAAAGATTAAGATTAAGACAAAAGACTTAAGACAAAAGTTTAAGAAAAAAAGATGAAAAAAAAGACTTAAGATAAAAGACATAAGGTTAAGGAAAAGACAAAAGGGGGTTAAGGCATAAGAATAAGACATAAGACTTAAGACTTAAGAATAAGATTAAGAATAAGACATAAGACTTAAGACTTAAGATTTTAAAGTTTAAGTCCAAAGTTTAAACTCTTAAGTTTTTTTAATTTTCTTATTTTTTAAGTCTTATTTTTCTTAGTCAAAAGTTTAAGTATTAAGCTTAAGTTTAGTTTAATTTTAAAAGTTTAATTTATGTTTAAAAGTTTTTTTTTCTTTTTAAGTCTTATAAATATTCATGTCTTTTGTTTATTCTTTTCTTCTGTTTATGCCTTAAGTTTATCCCTTATGTTTAAAGTTTATGCCTTATGTCTTATCCCTTTAAAGTATTATGTTTTTAGTTTTAAAGTCTTTGTTTATGCCTTAAGTATTATGCCTTTTCTTAAGTTTATGCCTTAGTTTACCCTTTAAGATTTTGTTTTGTCTTAAGTTATGTTTATATTTAAAAAATTAAAGGGACATAAGAATAATACTAAGATTAAGACATATGATTAAGAATAAGAATAAGATTAAATACTTAGAAAAAAGACATAAAAATATACAAGGATAAGACATAAGATTTAAAATATACATAAGTTTTAAGATTTGACTAGACTTGGACTTAGGACTTAAGATTAAGATAAGACATAAGACTAAAAATTAAGACTTAAGACATAAGCTTAAGATTGAGCATAAGGAAAGGTTAAGGCTAAGATTTTAAGACATAAGATTAAGGGGATTTAAGGTAAGTTTTAAGATTAGACTAAGAAATAAGATTTAAGGATAAGCATAAGATTAAAGACAAAAGACAAAAACAAAGATTAAGACTTAAGACTTAAGATTAAGACTAAGAATTAAGACTTAAGATAAAGACTTAAGATTAAAGACATAAGACATAAAAATATACGTAAGATTTTAAAAGACAAGGAAAAAAGACTTAAGACTTAAAACATAAGAATAAGAATAGAACTTAAGACATAAAAAAAAGACATAAAAATAAGATTAAGATTAAGAATAAGCTAAGTTAAGAATAAGAGATAAAAAATAAGACTTAGACTTAAGACATAAGATTAAGATTAAGACAAAAGATTAACACTTAAAACATAAGATTAAGCTTAAGACATAAGTTTTAAGACTTAGACATAAGATTTTAAGACTTAAGACTAAAGACATAAGACTTAAGACTTAAGAATAAGACTTGGATTAAGACGTAAAATTGAGACTTAAAATTTAAAAGATTAAGATTAAGAGTTAAGACTTAAGACTTAAAGACTTAAGAATAAGACATAAGACTTAAGACTTAAGATTTAATATTTAAAAGACAAAAGATTTAAATATTAAGACTTAAAGACATAAGTATAAGACTTAGATTTAAGAATTTAAAGATTAAAAGACTTAAGATTAAGCAAGAATAATATTAATACTTAAGCCTAAGACAAAGCATATTACTTAAGTTAAGATAAAAAGACATAGACTTAAAGTTTAAGAATTAAGATTAAAAACATAAAACTAAGAAAAGACTAAGACTAAGACAAAAAGAATTAAGACTTAAGACCAAAGATATGAAAAAAGATTAAAAATTTTAAGAAAAAAAACATAATACTAATACATAAGACTTAGACATTATTAAAGACTTAAGCATAAGACATAATATTTAAAGATTTAAGATTTAAGTTAAATACTTAAGACTTAAGACTTAAGCATAAGACATAAGATTAAGACATAAGATTAAGTATAAGAAAAAGGGCTTAAGGCATAGATTAAGCTTAAGCAAAAAGACAAAATACTTAAGATAAGTAAGGCAAAAGATTAAGCATAAGGATAAGTTTAAAGGGCCATAAGACAGAAATATAAGAATAAGACAAAAGACTAAAAAATAATTAAAAAGACTTAAGATTTAAAGACTAAGATTTAAGATTAAGACTTAATAAATAAGACTTAAGAATAAGACTAAGATATAAGAAAAAGACAAAAGATTTAAAAAATTTTAAGAATAAAACCAGAATAATATTAAACTAAGACTTAAGATAAAAGGGACAAAAAGGTTTAAGGGGATAAGACAAAGAATAAGATTTAAGATAAGACATAAAATAAGATTTAAGACATGGGAATGGACATAGGACATAAGCATAAGTTTAAAAGAAAAAAAACATAAACCCCTAAGAGATAAGACAAAAGACTAGGATTTAAGACTATAGACATAAAAAATTAAAGTTAAAATAATAAGCTTAAGATTAAGAAAAAAGATTAAAACTTAAGCATAAGATTTAAAACTTAAGACTAAGATTAAGGTAAAAATTTAAAATATAAGATTTTAAGACAAAAGACATATGAAAAATGACAAAAAAACATAATCTTTGACTTAAGAGATAGACATGAGACATAAGACAAAAGACTTAAGACTAAGACAAATATTTTAAGATTAAAGACTAAGACATAAGAAATAAGAATAAGACATAAGACATATAAAAATAAGACTTAAGATTAAAGACTTTAAGATTTAGACTTAAGACTTAAGACAAAGCAAAAGATTTAAAGAATAAGATTTAAAGACTAAGCATGGGGACAAAAAATAAGACTTAAGTATAAGACATAAGGCTTAAGGCAAAAAGACATGAATAAGCATAAGACTTAAGACTTAAGAAAAAAGCATAAGACATAATATTTAAATACATAAGAAAAAAGACTTAAAAATAAGACTTAAGATTTAAGCCCATAGGATTAAGGATAAGACTAAGATTTAAAGAATAAGAATAATACTTAGGCCCTCAGAAAAAGGGCAAAAGTTAAGACTGGGATAAGATTTGGATAAGATGAAGATTTAGAAAAGACATAATATTTTAAAGGGCTAAGACATAAGGGAAAAGTTTAAAAGGAAAAAGGTGACTTAAGGCATAAGACAGAAGATTAAGACAAAAGACAAAAGACATAAAAATAATTCAAAAAGATTTAGATTAAAGACTTAGTACTTAATACTAAGACTTAAGACAAAAGAAAAAGTCAAAAGACATAAGATTAAGACTTAAGATTAAGAATAAGACTTAAAAAATAAGACAAAAGAAATAAGAATAAGCATAAGAAAAGAATAATACTTAAGATTAACATTAAGACTTAAGAATAAGACATAAGATTTAAGAAAAAAAAGACAAAAGTTTAAAGAAAAAAGACATAAGGTTAAAGGGCATAAAAGACTTAAGACTTAAGCTTAGAAAGGAATAGGTAAAGACATAAGTTTTAAGAATAAGACTAAGACTTAAGCTTAGGATTAAGACTTAGACTAAGTTTAAGCCTAATACAAAAGATTAAGACAAAATTACTTAAAATTAAAGACATAAGTTAAAAATTTTTAAAGAATAGACAAAAAAATTTAAAGACTTTTGATTAAGGCATAAGCATAAATTAAGACAAAAGACAAAAGACATATGACTAAAATAAGAATAATATTTAAGAATTAAACTTAAGACAAAAGACAAAAGATTTAAAGTATAAGATTAAAAGACTAAGACATAAGACAAGAATTAAGACAAAAAGATAAGCGAAAGAAATAACTAAAAAATAAGCATAATAGAAGAATAAGACTTAAGACTTAAAAATAAGACATGTTTTTAAGACTTAAAAAAACCATAAGCAAACTTAAGACAAAGATTAAGACATAAGAATAAGCGAAAACTAAGATTTAAGATATAAAAAAAAGTTAAGGATAAGCTTTGTATAAGAAAAAATACATAAGATTAAGATTTAAAGGGACTTAAGACAAAAGAATAGCTTAAGACTTAAGACTAAAGACTTAATTTTAAGATTTAAGAAACAAAACTTTAAAGACTTAAGACATAAGAAAAGATTTAAAAATTAAGACTTAAGCTTAAGATTAAGCTTAAGACTAAGATTAAAGACTAAGACAAAAGACATAAAAAAAGATTTAAACTTAAGCCCATAAGAATAAGACTTAAGTTTTTAAGATTAAAGATTAAGATTAAGACTTAAGTTTTTAAAAGAATAAGACATAAAAACTTAAGACTTAAAACTTTAAGTCTTAGGAATAGAATAGAAATAAGACATAGATTTAAAAGACAAAAGCAAGACATGATTAAAGCTTAAAAAATAAGAATTAAGAATTAAAAGTTAAAGCTTAAGAAAAAAAGAAAAAGAATAAGATTAAGTTTAAAGATTTAATACTTAAGAAAAAAGACAATATTAAGCTTAGAAAATAAGAAAAAGACTAAGATTAGTTTTAAAGTTTTTAAAGACTTAATACTTAAAGACTTAAGACTTAAGACATAAGACATAAACTTAAGACTTAAAAATTAAGACATAAGAAATAAGAATTTTACTTAAGATTAAGACATAAAAAGACTTAAGTTTAAAATTAAGCTTAATACTTAAGACTTAAGATTTAAGAAAAAAAGTTTAAAGACATCGACTTAAGTATAAGACATAAGGCTTAAGGCATAAGATATAAGACTTAAGACATAAAAAAATAATACTTACGAATAAAATAAGGATAAGATTTAAGACTTTAAGGAAGCTTAAGGCAAAAGGATAAGTTAAAAGAATAAGACAAAAGACATAAGAAAATTCAAAAGACTTAAATTAAGACATAAAAATTAAGACTTAAGATTAATACTAAGACTTAAGAATAAGATTAAAGATATAAGACATAAGAATAAGAAAAAGATTTAAAGACATAAGAAAAAGACATAAAAATTAAGAAAAAGACATAAAAAACAAGGCATATACTTAAGACTTAAGACATAAAAAATAAGTTTAAGTTTAAAAAGGAAAAAGGTTTAAAGGGCATTGACTTAAAGAATAAAAATTAAGCTAAGAATAGCAAAAAGACATAAGATTAAAGGACTTAGAATGGATAGGACATAGGAATAGGACAAAAGACATAAAAACTTAAGTTTATAAGCATAAGATTAAAGAGATAGTTTAAAGAAAGGTTTTAAGTTTGAATAAGTTTTAAGATTAATATATAAGACTTAAGACTTAAGAATAAGATGAAATTTAAAAGAAAAAGATTAAAGGTTTAAGCATAAAAATATAAGAATAAGACAAAAAAATAGAAAAATGACAAAAAAAAAATTTTAAGACTTAAGACGTGAAAAAAGACATAAGATTTAAAGACATGCTATTCTTAGACTTAAGAATAAGAATAAAAAATTATACAAGCTAAGATTTAAGTTAAACTAAGACTTAATATTTAGACTTAAGAACTAATATTAAAGACTTGACTAAGATTAAGATTTAAGAATTAAGACTTAAGATTAAGTTAAAAGACATAAGATTAAAAGAATAAGACTAAGACATAATACTTAAGATTTAAGACTTAAACATAAGACATAAGAAAAAGACTTAAGTTTAAGAATTAAGACTTAAGACTTAGATTAAGACTTAAGACAAAGACAAAAGAATAAATACTTAAGACTTAAAATTAAAGTCTTTGGACATAAGACATAAGAAATAAGCATCGATTAGACATAAGACAAGACTAAACTTAAGACTTAAGCATAAGAATTAGAATTAGAGTTAAAGATTAAAGTTTTAAAACTTTTAAGACAAAAGACTTAAGCTTAAGATTTAAATACTTAAGACATAAAAAATTAATATTTAAAGACTTAAGACTAAGAATAAGACATAAAATTAAGATTTAAAAATTTTAAGATTAATACTTAAGACTTAAGATTTAAGGACATAAGCCCAAAAGTTTAAAAATTAAGACTAAGCATAGACATATTCTTAGATTAAGACATAAAAATAAGACTTAAGTTTTAAAGAATTAAGATTAATATTAAGATTAAGATTTAGAATAAGATTAAGACATCAGCTTAAGATATAAGACAAAAGGCTTAAGCATAGATAAAAGCTTAAGACAAAAAAAAAAATAATACTTAACGCAAAGAAATAAGGAAAAAGATTTAAGACTGGGCATAAGCTTAAGGATAAGACAGAAGATTAAGAAAAAGAAAAAAAGACATAAGAAAAAATTCAAAAGACAAAGATTAAAACAAAAGTTTAAAGACTTAAGACTTAATAATAAGACTTAAGCATAAGACTTAAGTATAGACATAAGACATAAGCAAAAACTTAAAGAATAAAAATTTGACAAAGAATTAAGCAAAGGACATAAAACATGACATAATACTTAAGGAATTAAGCATAAGACAAAAGATTAAGATATAAGAATAAGGCTTAAGGCTAAGTTTTGGGGACTAAGACTTAAACAAAAGACATAAGACATAAAGATTTAAAGACAAAAGACAAAAGAATAAGACTTAAGATTAAAGAATGGGCATAGGACATAGGAATAAGACTAAAAATTAAAGATAAAAAACATAAGACATAAGAGAAAAGACTTAAGACATAGGACTTAAGACTATAGAATAAAATTAGATTTTAAAAATTTAAGACTTAAGTTTAAGAAATAATACTAAAAATTTAAAGAATAAGATTAAGGCATAAGAAAAAAAATTTAAAAAATAAGACAAAAAGACATATAAAAAAATGCATAAAACATAATACTTAAAGACTTAAGCGTAGCATAAGAATAAGATTTAAAGACATAAGATTAAAGACATAAGACATAATTTTAAGATTAAGACAAAAGCAAAAGACTAATAAAAGACATGGATTAAAACTTAAGCTTAAGACATAAGATTTAGTTTTAAGACTTAAGAATAGACATAAGACTTAAGACAAGACATAAGATTAAAACAAAAGACTTAAGATATAAGACATAAGGTTTAAAGAAAAAGACATAAGACTTAAGACTAAGCCCAAAAGACATAAGTTTTAAGATTAAGACAAAAGAAAAGATTAATACATAAGAAAAAAAGTTTAAGCATAAGATTAAAAAAAAGGGCATAAGGATTAAGGGCTGACATAAGATTAAAGACATAAGATTTAAGATTTAAAAATTTAAGATTAAGTTTAAAGACTTTAAGAAAAAGACTTAAAAGACAAAATATTAAAGACTTAAGACTTATAATTAATACTTAGACTTAAGATTAGGATTAAGACATAAGAATTAAAACTTAAAGTTAGATTTAGGATTAAGATTAAAAAATAAGTTTTATGAAATAAGACAAAAGGTTAAGGTTAAAAGATTAAAAGAATAAGACTTAAGATTAAAATACTTAAAAAGTTAAGTTATATTAAAAATTAAGATTAATATTTAATTTAATCTTAAGTTAATACTTATACTTAAGACTTTCTTAATTATTAAGACTTATACTTAAGACTCAAGAATAAGACTTAAGTTTTAAGAACAAAGATTAAGACTTAAGACGAAAGACATAAGATTAATATTAGACATAAGAGTAAGACATAAGCATAATACGTAAGATTAAAGATTAAGAAAAAAAGCATAAGACTTAATCATAAGAAAAAAGACTTAAGACAAAAGACTTAAGATATAAGACAAAAGTATTAAGGCATAAAAATAAGATTAAGAATAATATTTAAGGCTAAGACATAAGGCATAAAATTTAAGCAAAAAGGCATAAGTTTAAGGCTAAGATTAAGCATAAGACAAATACTTAAGGCTTAAGAAAAAGGCATAAGATTTAAGGCAAAGACATAGATTAAGAATAAGAATAATTTAAAGGCTAAGACTTAAGGAAATAAGACAGTTGATTAAGACTAAGAAAAAAAGACATAAGAATAATTCATAAGATTTAAGACTTAAGACATAAGATTTAAGACTTGGGATTATAATAAGACTTAAATTTTAAGACATAAGAATAAGACAAAAGATATAAGACATAAGGGCTTAAGGCATAAGACAAAGGGCTAAGATTAAGATTAAGACAAAAGGACATAAGATAAGATTAAGACTTAAATACTTAAGCTTAAGACTTTAGTACTTAATACTTAAGATTAAAAAACTTATACTTAAGAATAAGCTTAAGTTTTTAAAGAATTCAACTTAAGATTTTAAGACGTAAGACAAAACATAAGACATAAGTTAAAGGACTTAATATTAAAGATTAAATATTAAGACTTAAGATTAATTTTTAATACTTAAGCTTAAGATTAATATTTAAAGGACTTAGGATTAAGACTTAAGACAAAGAATTAAAAAAATTAAAGAGTTTAGACTTAGGTTTAAAAGACTTAAGGACAAAAAAGACTTTGACAAAAGATTAAAGACTTAAGGCTTAAGCTTAAGATTAAGACAAAAGATTAAAGACTTAGAAAAAGATTTAAAAGACTTTAAAATATTAAAAGTTAAGACTTAAATTTAAAAAATTAAGATTATATTTAAACTTAAAAATTTAAAGACTTAGACTTAAATATTTAAAGACTTAATATTATATTAAGCTTAAAAACTTAATATTTAAAGATTAAAATATTTAATATTAAGACTTTATTTAAAAGACTAATATTTAAAAGATTTTAATACATAAGACTTAATACTTAAGATTTAAATTTAAGACTTAAGAAAAAAAAGATTAAGTTTTAAAAAAAACTAAAAAACTTAAAACTTAAGCATAAGCTTTAAAAATTTACTTAAGATAAAATAAGGCATAGACTTAAGACATAGGGCTAAGACTTAAGGCATTAAGACAGAAGTAAAAGAATAAGACAAAATACATAAGAATAATTTTAAGTTTAAGATTAAAAGACATAAGATTTAGACTTGGAATTAATACTTTAAGATTAAAGATTTAAGACAAAAAGACTAAGTCATAAGACAAAAGATTTAAGAATAAGAAAAAGTCAAAAGCATAAGATTAAGACTTAATTAAAATAAGACTTAAATAAAAGAAAAGGGTTTAAAGGGCAAAGACATAAGACATAAGACTTAAGACTTGGGGAATAGGAAAAGACATAAGATTTAGAAAAAGACTTTAAGATTAGACTTTGGATTAAGAGTATAGAATAAGAATTATACTTAATAATAAGACTTAAGATTAAGACATAAGACAAAAAAATTAAAGACTTAAGTTTAAAAAATTAAGACATAAGTTTAAAAATTAGACAAAAGATTTAAGGCATAAGACATAAGATATAAGAAAAAAAGGGGACAAAAGAAATATGCATATGAGTAGTATTAAAGATTTAAAGACTTAGCATAAGATTAAGAAAAAGAATAAGTTAAGATAAAGATTAGACTAAGATTAAGACAAGTATAAAAAATAAGAAAAAGAATAAGCATAAGACAAAAGATTTTAGACTTAAGCTAAGACTTAAGACTTTAAAAATTTGCTTAAGAATAAGATTAAGACATAAGATTAAGAATAAGACATAGCTGAAAAATAAAAATTAAGAAAAAGGGGACAAAAAGGTTTTAAGGATATGAATAAGAATGCGACATAAGACTTAAGACTTAAACTTAAGACATAAGACATAATACTTAAAGGCAAAAGACATAAGGCATAAGATTAAGATTAAGGATAAGATTAAGGCATAAGACGAAGATTAGACATAAGACAAAAGAATAAAAATAATTATTAAGACTTAAGACATAAGATTTAAGATTTTGGTTTAATACATAAGACTTAAGAAAAAGCAAAAGTATAAAAATAAGATTTAAGTTAAGTTTAAGAATAAGACTAAGATTAAAGATAAAAGACATAAGGTTAAGGCATAAGAAAAAGCATAAGACTTAAGACTTAAGAATAGGCATAGGACATAAGAAATAAAATTAAAAACATAAAAAATAAGACTTAAGTATCATTAAAGACTATAGACATAAGAATTAAGATTATACTAAGTTAAGACATAAGACAAAAACTTAAAAGAAAAAGACTTAAAATTAAGCATAAGCTTAAAATTAAAAATAAGATTAGGTAAGACAAAAGATATAAGACATAAGAAAAAAAGACATATGCATAAGACTAATATTAAAGATTAAGACTTAAGAAAAGACTAAGACTTAAGATATTAAAGATTTTAAGACTTAAGACTTAAGTTTTAAAGACTTAAGACAAAAGAATAAGACATAAGAAAAAAAAAAATAAACAAATAAAAGACATAAGATTAAGACTTAAACATAAGTTAAAGATTAAGACTAAGCAAAGCTTAGACATAAAAAATATATTAGAATAAGATTAAAGGGACATAAAAATGAAAACAAAAAACTTAAGTATAAGACATAAGGTTTTTTGGCTTAAGACTTAAAGCATAGACATAAGACTTAAGACTTAAGACATAAGCTTAAGACTTTTAAAAGACAAAAAACCCTT
>JBCFYV010010136.1:0-16826 GCA_039000515.1 Timema cristinae | reverse complement strand
CAAAGGGGGTGCTTTTTTTTTAGACTATCCTTTTCATCCCTACACCATTGTTTAAATATTCGAATAGCAAAGCTGGGTAGTACTTTGCTACACAATAAAAAATATATTGCTTTTAAAAGAGTTTTTAAAAAAGTTACTAGGATTCGAGAAGTTATATTTTTACTTTCTTATATCAAGAAAAAATACTGTAATCGTAAACATTTTTGACCTCGAGTTTTATTAGGAATCTCTAAGTTTGATGTATTTCCAAGCCCAAAATTGTAGATTCTACAATTTTGCCTGTCCCTACCCCATGTTTGTCCATATGCCCCCTGGCACGGATCTGGAATGTTTTTAATATTTTTTTGTTCAAACTGGATTTTTTAGATGTTTAGGGAAATACACTGGGACGATTATTTTTATTATGACCATCGTTCTCAAATTAAGGGTAGATTACTAATTAGTGATTATTTTTTTTAATTTCCAAAATAATTTTTGAAAATGGTTCTACGATTTTGTTTAAAATATTGATATCTAGGGAGGTTTTGACATGAAAAAATTTAATAACAGTGTATACTTGGTTTTCAGGAAAAAATTGGTCTAAGGATAGTTAACCGATGGCTGATTATTTTTAATATGTATATTTTAAAAAAGGGCTTAGCCGATTTGGTTAAAAATGGCAATCTGTTAAGATTGTTACATTATAAATAATAATATAAATTAAATAATAATTTTTTTTTAAATTAATTTAATATTAGTTTACTGACGACTGATTAAAAAAAAAAAGTTTAGAAAATAACCATAAGGGTTATGGATTTTTTAAACGGTTTAATGGTTTAATCTAAGGAGAGTGAGAGGCAGCTTAAGAAATTTACCTGCATGTGAAGAAAGTATGGTAAACCCCCACATTGTTAAATTCAAATGGGAATTAAACCACACTTTGGGTGTATCAACCAAAATTGGAACACCGATCCCCCCATCAACTGCGACCAACGGCCATGTGAGCACAGCGCCTTATACCACAGGGCCACTAGTGAGGCTTTATCTAAGTTTCTAAGAATTGTTTGGGTAACGCTTTTAACACATTTTTCTTAGTTTTGCTTGTCCTTACTGACAATCAAGGCTACCTGAAATGACCTCAATTTAAAATACGAATGTGAAAATGAGAATATTAAAATTGTAAGTAAAAGCACCGATTTGTCTAGGATTAAGTTAGTTTATATGTCTGTACGGATTTTAAATTGGTCAAGAAAATGCCCGTTTACTACCCTTTAGCACTTGTTTTTCCCAATGGTTTTCAACTCTCCCTTCACGCAAATGAGGGTGCACTTTCTTTAAATTAACCCTTACTAATTCCTAGCACTTAAGTGCAACTAGCATATAGGTGCATAATCCGAATGGGTAGTGAGACGCAGTTGGGGTTAAAAATGAAGATTTGGGCATCAGACAATCCACCCCCCCCCCTCCCCCCGCATTCAACCTGAACTACTACTTGTTACTCGTACATGGGAGATGGTTGACTGTAAAAGCAACCCAAAGACTCAAGGGTGAGTGTTTTATTCAAATAAAATACCTAGCGATATGCCTACTTTTTTTACTTGGGAAAAGGAGGGAGGGGGAATTTCTTTCTCTGAAAATGAACAGTGCCTTCGGGTCAATTTGTACACGTAGTTGGATTTCTGGAGCGGACAGCAAGATTCTAGTAGGCACTAGTAAATTAATAGCATTTTATGAGGCAGGGTTTCTATTTACTCTATGCCTTATACCCATCAGTAATATTTCATTTAACCATACAAATGGGATAGGAATGACAAGGGTAAAATTTATAGGAACTCTATCGGCTTTTGTTTTGAAAAAGATTAAAGAAACATCTAGGAAAACCATATAGAAAAAAACTATAAAATTTCAACGGCTGGTGTCCTAACTCGACCTCCCCATGACTGAAAAACCGGACTTTATGAGTTTGACGTTTTTTCCCCGTTCTTCCCGTTGCGGTCTAAGAAAGTTACCCCATGTCGGAGTGGATTTTTGGGGTTCTTTTCGGATAATTAAAGCTTAATTTTTTTATAGCGTACATCTTGATTCACACGTTCAACGAAAATTGAGATCAGAATTTATTGAGTGGTGCAAAAATTCCCATACTAGCAAAATTGTTTATAGGCCAAGATTTTTTCGAAACACAATAGTTTAAATTTTAAAGTTTTTTTAATTGGTAAAAGATCATCACGTAATTAGTTTTGCTTTTCCTTTTTTCTCAGTAAACCAGTGAATTTCACGTAAGTAGCAACATTTAGGGGTAGCTTTTTAAAAATACGCCGGATTCCCCCCAGAGTGATGGGCTCCATGTTCGGAATTAAAAAATTTCGTAAAGTTACCGGTCAGAATCAAAACTGCAATTTTGTGTTGAGCCCTCGGGCATGCTTGTGCGCTCGTGGAAGAGGTGGGTTGCAGCCCGGATATGCGATGAACGTAAATGGGTGCCCACGGGAGTGGAGTGGGGGGGGGAAATACGGGATGCAGCTGCAGACGGGTTGACCGGTGACCCGCATCTCTCGAGCGAAGCTAAATACATCCACATACTTGGTATAAAAATGGCTGCTAGTAGTTCAAGCGGTATCTGGGCCACACCCAATAACCACCCCACAAATTTTGCAGTAAGAACTGAGGAAGCTTAACGACATCACAAAATGTAAAATTAAAAAAAATTAAATTTTCACAGTGATACTTTTCGAAAAATGATGTAAATCTCTAAGATCCTTTTTGATGAGCCAAGAAGTCTTTTGCAATATTTTTTCCAGTCGCCTCTTGAAATCCATTATTGACTCCTGATGAGGTTGAACTATTGTTTAAAAGCGTTCCAGCCATTTCCCTTAGTGAAACTTTTTTTTTGCTTTTTGAACTGTATCATCTGAAAGTACGGCGTTTTTATATCATTGCAGTTGCTGTTTCAACCCCTCTGTGGTCTAGGATCAGAATTCTGTTTTTCATCCAGA
Organism: Timema cristinae; assembly: GCA_039000515.1. Classification (NCBI taxonomy): domain Eukaryota; kingdom Metazoa; phylum Arthropoda; class Insecta; order Phasmatodea; family Timematidae; genus Timema; species Timema cristinae. Next base: position 13,854 of record JBCFYV010010136.1, on the reverse strand, counting down.
GACCCCGGTCAATCCCCGGAAAATACAGATTTTTTGTGAAGCAATTTTCCCCGGAAAATAGGTAATCAACTCGTGAGGCAAATGAGGAGTTTTTGCAAAAAAATTTTTAGTGATTCGCTGAAAAATTGGATTAATGGCAGGAGGCTTATTGTTTTGACCACTGCACCCTTTAAACCCCCAATTGTTGGCATTTTATCTGCCAAATGCGGTGGCCACTCTTTTGATATAGCTTTTGATTTGTTTTAGTTCCCATATTCCTTTTTCGAAAATATTTACTGTAAAGATAGCAAAATCTCCCCAAATTGGGTCCGAGCTGGCAGAAAATTTTTTGGGCCTTTTCTATTTTTTTTAGATTTTTTGCGTTTAAGGGCCCTCCCTGACTGTAATTCCCAACCAAAAATTGGTCGATTTTCTGTGGTGACTTTTTGAAACTTAAAAAAAAACTAAAACAATTCAAAATTTATATTTAAATGTTGGTAAAAGCCCTTATTTTATTTATTTGGACCGCATCATACTACCATTTGGGTTAATACGTAAAGTACTATTACGTAATTTTTTGGAAATTATAAAGGGTTTAAATTTGAGGAAGTGAACCCACATTTGCGGGAGGGGAGGGGAAAAAACATTTAGAGCACCCCCCCCCCAGTTCAACCAACTGTATTGAACCTAAATTTCCCCCCTGTTTTGGAGTCTGGCTAACACAAAACTAGGCTTTACCCAAATTTAAACCCCAAAGGGGGGTTGTAAGCTCATTAAATCTTTATTAGTTTTAGTTAATTTTACAGCAAAAACCTTTTCTGAAAGCCAGAATTTATTAAATTTATTTTAATGTATTCATAATAAAAGTATGGGTAAACAGCTGTCGCTTTTTTAGACAGAATTGGTGGGTCACTTTTACTGTGAGACTTCAAAAAATGTCGGGAAAAAGGGCCCTTTTCAATGAAGTTTTTTAAACTTTAAAACAAAATAAAAAATATGTTTGTTTTGGGGTAAACTTTGATAGTTTTTTATGTCTTTATTAGCGCTAGTTATAGTTAGTGATTTTTAATGTATTCAAATAAGTCTGGATAAACAGTGTCGTTTTTAATAATTCATAATATGAACTAGCGCTAAAATAATAAAATGCTATCAATGTTGACCCAAACAAAAAATTTTTATTTTTTTTAAAGTTTATTTCCAAAAAACCATTTTAAATTTTTATAGCCCAAATAATTTTAATATTATGACTTTGTTAGCACTTCTTTGAAAAGACCCAATTTTTCTTTTACAATTAAAAAACCCCACATATAAAATCTAACGTTTTTCTCCATAGAGACTCTAAATTAAAATAGTCAAGCTTTTATAGTTAAAAAACGTTTTTTTTTATTATTATTATTATTATTTTTTTATTATTAGCCCGCGTTTATACCCGTTCGGGTTATATGACTTATGCTAATGTGTAATGGTTAGGGTGATTGTGAGATGAAAATTAAGAACTACTTTTAAAGGGGAATCCAAACCCCGGTGGTGGTCTGGCTTTCCCCCAATTCACAAGATTTTTGTCAAGGTAAAGGAAGGGTTTTGAAAATCAGAAATTGTGCCGGGGCCCGAGGATTAAACCCCCGGCCGCCGCACGAAGCCCGAACCTTCCCCCTAGACCCCCGGCCCCGTTTAAAAAACTTTTTAAGTCACATCTTATAACTTTTAACCCGGGGTTCAATTTCCAAAAAAGGGGTTTGCAGGAAATTATGGTCAGGGGTGGGGGGGAAGAAGATAGGGCATGAATATAAAATGAGAGTGAAAATGTTTGGCGATTTAAAAAAATGAAGAGCTGCTGAAAATCAAAATTGGAAAACCAAGAGTGGAAAAACATAAAGCAGCTAAAACCCTGGGAAAGTCTGCGACAAGGAAATTGGTCGAGGATCCCAGGGCCCAAAGGAACCCTTTTGGCAAAAGAGACTCGTTGACAGCAATTTGAGTTTGGAATGGGGAGAAATGATAAAAATCTACTTTTGGAACCTCGCAATGCTGGAAAAAGAAAATTGGACTTACCTTGTACAAACCGGCGAGCGGAATGGCGAACCAAAAAGCCGAATCACAAAGTGCTGCAACATTCCGCGAGCTTGCAACAAAACCACACGCTTTTTCCCCGTCGGGAAGATGGAAAAGAAATATTGGAGAGCTTTGAATGTGGTGTGGAGAAGGACTTTAGAATATCAGGTGGACAGATGCAGGACAAAAAAGATTTTAAAAGAGTGGATGAAAAAGGAAAACCTTTTTGGATGCAATTTTTGGTACAAAGCAAACTTGTTTGGAAACATTTAGGAGGCATTGTCTTCTGATGCGTTGTGAAGGAAAATTTGGGATTTAAAGAGGAGTTAGTAAAGGATTCAAATATTGGATGACTTGAAGAAAAAAAAAGAAAGTCGGGAGTGGGGGGCGTCGAAGGAACTGATGAATTGGCGGTCAAAGTTCCTGCAAAAAGGAATTTTCCTATAATAAAACAGAAACATAAAAATAAAAATGTGAGATGATGAGATGATGATAATACTGGGAACACGTTGAAAACTTTTTTCATTTTGGTCTTAATTATTTTAAAAGATTAACCACTTACCCCCTCGGTGGGTAGTTGGCTAACGCGCTTGTGGTTGAGCTCGACTGCTGAGGAGGGGAGACCAAGGTTCGAATCTCGTTGGGGTAAACTGGGGGTGGTTTTTTTAAAGGGTTTTTTCCCACCTCCCTAAACGCAAATGGGGTTTATTCCCCTCCAATTCAACCTTCCCAAATTTCCTAATCCTTTGGGTTTAATTAGTATTTAAAAGGTTAACCCGAACGGGTAGTAAGACGCGGTGCAAAATTTTTTTATTATTAATATTAACATTCTTTTAAGGTGAGATTTTGGAGTCTAGAAGGTCTCAGCGCTGTGTTTGGGGACTTTTTAAGAGGAATTTTTCTAAAAGTCAATGCCGGGTCTGAAGTTGCGCAGCCCGTGCGTGTGCGAGGGAGGTGGGCTTGATAAAATTCGTAGAGACAAGTATCCAGTTAGAGAGGAAATACTCGGTGAACGAAATCGCCTAGTCCTTTTTACTCTGTCATTTTTCTTCAAGAGCAACACTCTGGCAAAGAAGGGATGTGTAATTATCTTGGGGAGGCGGTTTAAGAAGAAAAGAATAGAAAAACGGCATTGTACTCTTGTTTGCTCTTTCGGGTTCTTACAGGCGCTGGACTGGTTGTTTTTTTTAAACCAAAGGTCTGGCCCAAGGTGGTCCTTTTTTCTACCACCTAATTTAAAGTTGCCATTTTGTAGTTCATTAAGAATATTATTTTCAAAAATTTTAAAAATTAATTTTATACCATTCACAAATTCCATCTAGTAAAGTAATATAACCTAGAGAAAAAATGATTGGACTTTATTTTGATGAAAGTGTTAGAATCAAATTGGCCCTTTCCCCCGTGAAACGATGCCCCTTATTTAAGTCACAAGTCTTGTTTAAATCGTGTGGAAAAAAAAATTTTTAGGGGCCGTTGTATTTAATAAAAAAACGTTTTTTAAAAAAAAATTTAAAAAATTGTAAAACCTTTTAAAAAAAAATTTTTAAAAAAAAAATTTAAAAAACGTCGTAAGTTTTTTTTAAAAAATATTTTTATTTAACAAGGGTTAAATTATGTTAGTTAAAAAAATTTTTCAAATTTAATTTAAAAATTAAATATATATTTTGGTTGAAGGCCCCTTCCCTTGACTGTTGTGGCATTTTAAAGTGGTAGAGCTATGTCCGTTCAGTCCGATATCTCGTTGATTTTTGAAGTTAAATTTGGTGGGTACGTTGAAATGACTCTAGACTGGGAAAATGCCCCACATTCGCCCAAAACCAAATTTATAGTACTTTTACAAAGTGTATTCATTTTACTTCATTATGAAAAACAATTTTGTTTCCTAGATTAAAAGGCTAGAAAATGTTAATTTTTTTTTAATTATTTTCCATAAATAGAATTTTTAAAAAGGGAAAAAGCTTTTTTTTAAAAATCGGGAACAGTCTTCAAGTCTTATTCATCTTGTTTCTTGGTAATCAAGTTAAGTTTTGAATTTCAGTCAAATTTATTTTGGGGAAGTTGTCCCTTTTTAGAACGCCTGTAGGTAAGCGTTGCCTATGCCCTAGGGATCACGGGTTCAAACCCGGGTGATTGAAAGTATATCTTTGGTTGTTATTTCGGTGTAAAAGGGGGTGTGTTTTTGCTTAGACTTAGTTTGTTTGTAAAAAAATCGTGTGTTCATAAAAGTACGATAAAAAATCTTCAAATAAAAAATACTGGGGTTAATTTAAAAAAAAAAAATTTTTTCCCCATTTTTTTTATTCATTTGTGTGCCCCTTCACTTTAAAACCCCTTTCCCCCTTCTCTATTATAGAAATGATTTAAATTAGTGAAAGATTGATATCTAAAAAAAAAAAACTTACGATAGGCCCGTTTGCTGGCACCTTTGAATTACATACTGTAACAGTCAGGAATGAAAATGATGTAGGCTTTTTCTTGAAAAAGAAAAGGTGATCTCTTTTAGCTATTGGTTGTGTTGTGTTCTTTATTTTAGGGGAATTACATTTTTTTTTGGGGTTTTGTTTGTTTTATTTTATTTTTTTATCACACACCACTCCCCTTTGGTAACTGCATTTGATTAAATGTGCTAACTAGTTAGGGATGGAATGGTTCAATTTAGAGGAAGTGGACTCACATTTGGTAAAGGGAGAGTAAAAAAGTGTTTATAAAATCCCACCCTCTTAAAAAACCACCCCAAAAATGCAAAACCCAAGTTTGGTTGGGGCAGTCCAGTTTTTTTAAAGAGCGATGCCTTAAAGTTTGACCATCGGATACAAAGGGGTTGTTTGTTTTTTTGGGAAGATTGTTATAGAATGTTTGATCGTAATCATATTCATGTTTTTTATACTCAAAAAATATTTTTTATTTGTAATATTTTGTTCGTTAATTATTTTTTTTGTAACATTCCTTTTTCTAACTTAAAACCACAGCCTACAGCGTAATAAGGCCAGGGATAGGATTTTTTTTTTGCGTTCTGTCATGGGGCATACTCAGTTCGTTAAAAACAGTTTTTTTTAAAATGTGAGTTAAAAAAATTTGCTTTTGAAATGACTATAATTGTCTAAGGGATGGGACGTTCCCAAGAGTGGATTGTACTTGTCAAAGCTGTATTTATCATTTACTATGTAGTTTTTTCAAGAGCCCTATATCTAACAATTTTTTTTATATTAATTCCGAAAATTAGTAGATCCCTAACGAGTTTAAAGTGTTTTCCACTGGCCAATTTTTAAAAATTAAAAGGCTTTCAAAATCCATTGTGTATTTATAGCAAGAAAATTCTTCAAAAATTACAACCATTTTAAACTTATTTGAGGGGCCCCTTGCCTCAATTTTTTTTTTAGATGCCCCTTTGAAGCTTTTAAAAGGTGAGGCAAAAGGGTGCGCGAGAAAATTTTACAGTTTTTATAAAATTTGAAATTTTTTGGGCCAAAATAAATCAAAATTTCTCCAGAGAAACTGAGTTTAGTTTTTGCACATGAAATTCAAAGTTTTAAATATTGTAAAAGGTGCCCTGGAATTTTGTAAAAACTTTTTCTCTTTATTTCAAAGTTTTGAAAAAAATTCCGGCACTCTTGAAAAATTTTAAGATCTGTCGTATTGATGGCGAAAAATTTAAAACTCTTGTTGCTACTGGAAAATATTTGATTTTTTTGGCCAAAAACTTTAATTCTATAAAAATGTAAAAAACTTGCTATCCCTTCTCCCTCCTTAAGGCGCTTCTAAACTGTTTTTTTTTTAAAGTTACATTATTCTATAAGTATAGGGTGTGGTTTTTCCCCAGTTAATTTTTAAAAATTTAATGCACATGAAATCATTTTGAGTTCTTTTTAAAGGGAAATCTTTTAGTTTAATTTCAATACTGTCGAAGTGTGTGAAATGTATTAGGAGGAAATTTTTTCCAGGGGGGGGCTAATTCGTCCCATGGGCAGTGCCCCCTTACCGTCGATTCCCCCCCAGACCCCAAGTTTTTTTTAAGAATATATTTAAATTGTTTTCTTTTGGAAGCTATTTAGAGTGTCCATTCCCGGATTTTTTTTTTTTCCTATCTTTATATTTTATTAAGAGCGATCAAATATAAGACTTGGAAGTTATTTAGGCTATTTTAAAAAGTAATAAGAATTTATGATTTCTCACACGAAGCAATGATTTTTAAGCTGTGTGTGGTGTGCGTCGTGCCTGCCTCATGAAATAAAATTTGAAAAAAACAAAAGGGGGGCCTTCCTGTGCCCTTCTGTGGAACGTTATGGGAAAAAAAAAATGGAAGTTTTAAAATGTTCGGTAATTGTAAAATTGCACTAAAAAATAGTAAGAAGTTTGTGTTGGGAAAAAACATTAGTGCAAAATGAAAAAAATTTAAAATTTAATTTTTTTGGTTTCCCCAACATTTTTAATTCTGAAAAGTCGTCGAAATTGAAAAATAATTTTTTGCCCAAATTTTTTGGGGCCTTTTTTTTGTGGTAATCAAAAAATGGGTAAAAGGGAATGCCAATAAAAGGCCCCCCGATGATTATCCCGGGAAACTCGGGATACCCGAGTTTTTTCTAATTGGTAAAGTCAATTAAAATGTATTTTGGTTTGCTAGGATGTTTATATTAGTTTGCATAGTTTAGAAAGTTTCCCTTTCCAAAAATTAAAAATTTTTTTTAAATATTTTTTTTTTAGAGTAAAATATAAAAAAATAAAGTTAAAATCCTAAATTTTTTTGAAAATTATTTCAAAAATATGTTTATTTTATTTTAAAATTTAGTGAAGAGCCAATGTTTTGTTTTTGGTTTTTATTTACGTATTGTTTAATTTTAAAAAAACAAAATGGCAATTTTCCATTTCCTATGAAAGTGATTTAAGGTTACTTTAATAAGGTTAATTTCCAAATTTTGATATTTCTCGCTATATTTTGGGTACGAAAAAAACTTAGAACTGTATTTTTTTTGTACTGTAAAAAATAACAATTTTTATTTGAAACATTTTCAAAAACCAAAGTTTTGAGATATAAGCAAAAATAAAAACTAAAAATTTTGGGATCTTTAAAATGAAATTTTTTAGCTCTTTGGTGGACAAAGAGTTCCCCTTTTATTCCCTTTCTGCAAGTGTTCTGAATAATTTTTTGCCATGGGTAAGGGAAATTTAAAAAAATAGCAGTGTATATTATTTCCTTTATGACCTTTGGTGGGTGTTTCTGTAAAAATATGGGGGAAACATTATTTCGTTTCAAATATTACAAGTTTTTGTAAATCATCCATTTTATATGAGGTGGAAAAGACTGTGCGGTGCACCCTCGTCCGTACCATTTTTTTAAAAGTAGAGTAAAAATGTTGATTTTTAGGTGTGTTTTTTAAGGTTATTTATTCTTCCAAATTTTTTAGCATATTACCTATTTTTAACAACTAAGATTTCTTCCTTATCTTGAGAATATAATTAACGAGCTGGTTGTGTACTGAGTGATCAAACGTCACCAATAGATGCCTTTATTCATCTGTTGCTTTTTTGTATTTTTTAATTGGGGATCTACAAAAACACTTTTCAAACGTGAAAATTTTATAAAATCACCGGTGATTTTTAAAATTACCCCGTCACTGGTTTTTGTTAATAAACTAAGTAAAGGTTTGATTGTTTTTAGTTTTGTTTTTTAAAAATATTCGCAAACTTATATGTTTTATAAAATCAAAGGTAGATGTAGAAAATCCGTTGAGTTTCTACTTTTCCCCAAATGGATAGGGGATATTTAAAAAAAATTTCTGGTAAATTACTTTTACTTTTTGGTGATTCTAACATTCCCAGTAAAATTTTTAAAATAATGAAAATTTAACACATTGCATTAATATATTCAAAAATATTTCTTTCTTTTTAGTTATTTTTGAAATTTAAAAAATGTTGGAAAAAAAAGTTTTCGAAAAGTCAATTACGCTCCGAAACAATCATTTACCCGCATTTGACCACTTGAAATGTTGTGTTTATTTTTAATTGTTAAAAAAATTGTTTTTATAATTTTATGGGAAGCAAATAGCAATTTATTTTACAACCCTTTTAAAAGAATCTATAAACGATCACAATCACCATGAATAAAGACATTTTAGTTTTGGTAACTTTTCAACAAACACAGTGACAATTTTAATTTTATAATATTCATAATTTTAGGGATTTTTATTTTTTTTTTAGCAATAATCACGAAACAATTTAAAAACAAGTCGAAATTGAGGTAAGGGGAGTTTTGCTCTATATTTGCGTTTTGGGAAACCTAATAACTAAAGCTTCGCCTACTTTAGGTTTTGAATTGGAATTTCAAGGGGGCCTTTTTCCTTACATTTTTAGCCCTTTTTTTTGTCTTCAATAGCCCTTTTTTATGTAAAGGGGTTTTAATGGGCATGGATCGTCTGCGTCTTGGATCTACAAGCTTGGCAGGAGACAAACTAGATAGCTGGCTCAGTTTTTTTTCCATGTGGCTAGCCCAAAATGTCGTCTCTGAAAATCTTTTCGACCTTTATACCACATTTTCCCCTAAAAAAAAAAGGCAATAATTCTCCTGGGGACGTGAAGTTTGGGCCTTTTTATTGAAGTGTGTGTTTTTGTTAAAGGGCGTAATTTCTTTTTGTCCTTTCTTATGTTTTCAAAAAGTAAACTTTCTTTTTAAAACGTTTTTCTGGTGTCTGTTTTCCCTTTCTGAGGGTGGAATTCACTTAATAATGGTGTCGATCCTATTAGACCTCGGGGTTGCTCCCAAGTAAAATAATTCCCGGGTCAACAAGAGCCCACAAGGCCAACTTTAATTTCTTTTATTTTCAAGAGCCAAAATACCTTCTTTTCATCTTACCCTCGCATTTTCGTGTCAAAATCATCTGGATACCCTTTAACAGCCTTTTCACAAGAGTGTGAGGAATTTTTCGACAAAGGGTCCAAAGTTAGAGGAGTGAGAGCTTTTGCCTACTTCTTTCCATCGACCACTATTTCTTTAGAGGTGTCCCTTTTCAAGCTCCCCACGTTGCTTTTATGTGCTTGGGAAATAGCAATAAATCTAATTTTCTCTCTATCAAATTTTTCGTAACCATTCAGGCTTTGAGCACAAGGCCCCTTGTCTTTGTCATTATTAGTCAACCTAGGTCTAAATGGGTTCTTTTTCTTCCTTTGGAGGGCAGATTCTTGTTCTTTCAAATTTTAGAATCTTCACATTCCATCTTTTAGTAAACTTCCCGGGACAGTTTGGTTCATTACTTTGTTATTTTTTATAGAGGAGTTTTAGTATTTTAAGAAACTACAGCAGCATGACTTCTAGAAGAGTAGGAATATTAGCAAAAAATGAACCCCTTTTTTCACGGATAAGGGAAGACAGTGGTGCACAACCCTGGCCCCCATGCCATTTATTCGGCCAACCAACTAAATGAAATTTGAAAAAAATTTCCCGATTTCTCTTTACTTAGACTAGGTTGTCAGCGAAAAAATGATTAAAAGTTTTATTAAGGGCGAAAGAAATTTAAAATTTACCTTAGTAAGTCTCCGATATTCAACAGCGCTTGACATCGAGCCGTTTTATTTATGGGGGCTTTGTTAATATTGTTTTTAGCCCTATCGTAAAAAACCCTTTTGTTTAAATTTCGTGAAGAAGTTTTAGTAAATATGTTTGATTGAATATTTGTAACGCAGTGTCACGATATTGACGTATTATTGCATCGAATTTTTTAAAAAATTTTAAAAAATTGGCATCTATTTTTTCACTAGATATATGAGTTCTCTACATAACATCAACGTTCAAAAAAGCTATTTGCTGGTGTGACGTAAGAAATTTTAAATTTTATTAAAAACTCGTCTTTCTGTATCCATATGGAAGATCAAAGGTGCAAGGCATCATAAAGGTATTTGTATAAATTTGTTAAAAGATTAGGCAAAAAGGAATGTGTCTCTCCTCAAAGTTTTTTGATAACTTTGCCACGCCAAAACACTTATTGTATCATGCATTATAGGTTTCACCCGTAAAATTTGGTTGTAAAATATTGGGCTTTAAAAAAATTTGTTTCGGACATTAGTGCAAACAGAGAACTTCATTAAATCAGAGGATCAAAACACGACAATTAAAAGGGTTCCCCAATGGAAAAACCGAGGCCAAATTTGGGGGACCCTGTTTTACGCAGCAGAGGCGGTTTTGAAAACTTTCAGAGGAAATCAAGAGAAAAAAAAATTACATCTCAGATTTAGCAAAACATGTACAGTATTCCCGGGAAAACTAAAAATTATTTAATTTGAAGTTTTTAAAATGTATAATTTCTGCGCTGTAAGAAATGTTTCCCTCAATGAAATTTTATTCCCCTGAAATATGCGGGCAACAGCCGAAACCGGAAATTTCTGAGAAGTTTTTGATTTAAATTGTGCAAAATTTCCCATTCAAGATATTTCCCAAAATCTTATTTTGATGTTTGGTTATGAAGGGTTTGGGCAAGGGAAATGGTAGCGTTTTCTTTACAAAAATTTTCAACAATGTATCAGTTTCCAGGAAAACTAAGATTATTATAATTGAAATTAAAAAAGTATAATTTTTCGCTGTAAAGAAAAGTTTCCCCCACATTTAAATCATTCCAGCTAGGGAAATATGCGGGCACATCAGCCGAATCAGGAAAATTTCGGAAGATTTGTGATTTAATGTGAAAATTTCCCATTCAAAATATTTCCCAACTCTTATTTTGATGTTAGTTTTGAAAGGGGTTTGGCAAAGGGGAAAAGGTTTTGCTATTCTTTACAAAATTAAAGTAAGTTTATTTTCAATATTTTCGATTTTTTTTTTTCCGGGGGGGGGGGGGGGGGGGGGGGATCAACCCTATCCCCCTCCCGGAATCCCCCCATGTTTAAAATATGTTTATGTCGTGATTATCTATTTTTAAGCACACATTTTTATGTCGTATATTTTATTATATCTGGGCCACCCTTTCCCCGGGGAAAATTTCTACCCGTGTTAAAAAAGATCCCATACGGGACCACTTTTGTGCAAAGGGGACTTATTTTTTATTACAAGTTTTTTTTGCAATCTTTTCAATATAAAATAAATTATTTTCCTTTTTTTAAAATATTGATCTGATTAAAAAATTTTTTTTTTTAAAAAGTCATTGAGCTTATTTAAAGCTTGTATTCTTAGCTTGGTTTTATGTTTGCAATGGGATTTGGTAAAAAGGGTTTTTATATAAAAAAACACCCAATTTTTTTGGTCAACATTGTAACTTTTTAATTTTTAAGGTTAGTTTTTAAAACAGGCCTTAAAATTTAATGTCTGAAAAAAATAAAAAACGTCTAAATGAAAAATTATTAAATGTGTCTTTTGGATTCACCTACCTTTGTGGTTCTGTAAAAGCGCTTTAAATTTTCCATATCAAGTAATGTTTGATGGAACGGCATAATAACATCATTCACAATCAGTTCAATAGATGTATGTGTGGACTCTCAGTTTGATCACCTTATTGCCTCCAGCAACTTTGGTTTCTATTCAATTTAAAAAAGTTTTCAATTTTCTTCCAAAAAGCTCTTTAATGGTATGAAAAAATTTAAAAATTTAAAAATAGGTAAAAAATATTTTCTTTAAAACTGCGTCTTACTACCCCTTCGGGGTTTTGTTATGTACTAATTAAGCTAAGGGGTTTTTGGGGTTGGAAGGTTATTCAATATTAAGTATTCCCCATTTTCGGGGGAGGAGAGTGGTAAAACCATTTGGGAAAAAACCCCCCTCAGTACACCCCACCGATTCGAAAACCCTTTAAAATCCCCCTCATCGACAGTTATGTATATTGCGAGAGTAGGCTTTAGATCACGCGGCCCCCAAAATGGGTGTTAAAAAAAAAAAAAGTTTTAGTGATTTTTTTTAGGACTGCAATTAAATTCCCCAGGGCCAATAATTTTGTAATTAATAAAATTTCCTTATTTTATTCTCGGGTCTTAATACCCATCCGGGAAACTGATTTTAATAAAATAATAGAGTTGGAAAAGGGTAAGTAAAAAAATTTGTAAAAAATACCCAATTTTTTAAGGAAAAACGGTATGGAAAACATTTAAAAAAAATACCCTAGACACCCGGCCGGGGTTTGAAACCCCCAGACTATGTCAAGGGAAACCCCGTTTAAATGAAATTGCGTGTACGTCTTTTCAGTTTGGTTTTTTTTCAAAGTTTGAATATCCCGTTAGGATTCCGACAGCCATAGTAGTCTTGGAAGAAAAATATGTTTGAACAAATAAAGAAAGATAAGTATTTTATCTTTATTTTATAGGATTTTTTTTTAAAATTTCATGAAGGTTTATCAAAAAAAAAAGTTGCAAGATATAAAAAAAAGTTTTTAAACCCGTAAAGAATGGTTCTTTAGAATGTTTTTCAAAAAATTTATTGTTTTTACTGGGTGTTCCCCCTACACACTCAGGCAAACGCTGGCATATTTGTTTTTGAATACCCTTTTAATATATCCCAAATCCCAAATTTTTTTTTATTGGAAAATTTCAAACGGGCTCGTTTAAAAAAAAACCCCCAAATTTTTTAGGAAGGTATTTATATTTTTCTAGCTGTAAATTATCTTTTATAGTTAATATATAAATTCAGTTTACTTTTTTTCTTGAAAAAAAGATAATTAAATTGGAAAATTTCATGTTTAAATTAATAAAATTTTTTTAATACCTTTGTTCCAATTTATTTTAAATTTTATTTTTCGTTTTTCTTACGTGGGGGGTAAATGTAGATGTGATTTATATATAGCCCCTTTTTCTGTCAAATCCCCAAGTATTCATTGTGACTTTCAAGGCAACGTCAAAACTACTGTAGATAAATTTGCTAATGGTTATTTTGACTTATCTTATCTGCCCCTTTTGCCCAAAACATAGGCTTGGGTGGCGGAACTATCCCATTCCTTTGTGTTTCCCTTCAAAAAACCCCCCCTGCCCCCCCCCCAAAAAAATTTCCGTCCCCCGTTCGGGTAGTTCGAGTCTTTCCTCCCGATTCGAAAACGTTAAAAAAATAATCGTTTTAAATAAATTTATTTCCGTTTTTTCTGTTTGGGACTATGGGTTTTTTTTTTTGGAAAATTTTTTGTTGATAAAAATTTTTTTATTAAGTTTTTAAAATTTTTATTATTTATTTTGATTTAGTTTTTTTTTAAACGAAACTTTAAGGATTTAAAGGCTTTTCAAATATAATGAATAGATTAAAAAAATAGGTAGTCGCCCCTATTCTTCGCTCTTTAAAAAGCAAAAAATTTTTTTTAAGCATTTTTTATTTTTTTGTAAAAATGATTCCCTAAGAGTCTGCCGGTTTCTTGCCACATTTGGGGGCAATGGGGGTCAGGGCTAAATCCTCTTAAGCCATCAATGGTTAGGTTCAAAAGGACTCGTATTGAAATTGGTTGTTGTTTAGGGGAGGTCAAGGTTCAAATTCCGCTGGGTGCACTGAAGTTTTTTTTATAATAAAAAGGTTTTAAAAGGTTTTACCCCCACCCCTTTTAGGAAAAGTTGGTTATTTAATATTGATAAAAAAAAAATGGGGTGGTTTTCAGCTGTTTTTGAGTTTCCCCCTCAAAACATTGGATTACAAAGGGGGACGGGTTAATCTTTGGTCGTGAATGGGGAGGTTTTTCAAATAACATTTAAATTTTTTTTGTTTTAATCCCTTTTTTACATAATCCCTGTATCTTCTAAACACTACCTTCCCCATCTCTTGTTATTAGGTTAAGGTTAAAAAAATTTTATAAAATATGACTCATAATAAAAAAATCAATAATTATTTAATTTTACAAGATTGTGAACAGTAGGCCTCAAGAGAAAAAAATTTTTTTT
>JBCFYV010010135.1:0-17008 GCA_039000515.1 Timema cristinae | reverse complement strand
GGCCATCTGGGGACTCTTGCACTTTAAAGAGTTATATCACTTGCAATAGGCCGATTGACTTTACCGACTGGTTACGTTCGTATCCCTGCTAGGGTTCTACTACGTCATTTCTTCCTGCGGGGAAGACGCACATATCTACCATGTACCTCCCGCGTCGCATCAGTGAAGGGCGTGGTCATATAGCTATTGGTAATGGTCACCCTACATTCAAGGTCGACCCAGGAGAATGTTGATTGTTGGGCGCCACCTCGTTGGCGATAGTGAGCCTGAACATTAACGAGGAAATTCGTTCAGTCGCCATATGTAGATATAAAGTTCAACACACACCCTTGGAAAGTAGAACAGGACAAATAAGGGACTTCTCGGTCAGGGATAAACTGCTTGAAAGGCAACGAGGTTCCCCATTAAACCCATAGGCCTTCATGGGTTTACCATGATCAAATCTGTCATACCTGATATTTCCTAATATAGATGAGAGCTATCCAACCCCGGAAAATGGTTTCTAGGGTCACTGTCATAGTTAACAAAACAAATATTGTTCAATAAGCCAGGAAGGCTGACACAAAAAAAAATCAGGTTATATAAAAAATTATTCCTTATCTCAATTTTAAATTCACAAATTATTCTGGTTAACATATTTCCAATTAAATGTTTGGTTAAGCTTCGTCTTAATTTCATTAGACAATAGATTCAAGTTCTAAGCATGAATAGAATGTTGAAGCATATAATTATTTAAATAGTGAAAATATAATTTGGAACATTACAGGTTAGCTTAAAATAAATAGTAACTACTTCACAAATTTATCACGGAAACGATTTATTGACTTTACACATTACTTCAGGAAATATAAACATTGGGAGCTGCGAGTGGCCACTGCAAAAAAATTAAAGTGCACATCTCAATCTAAATCTAACGCTACTTTACAATAGACACAACAGTCACTTTCTAAAATAGTGCCATCTAAAGTTAATCTTCAGATACCATCGTCTTTGCGAGAAAAAAGAACAAAATATAGCACTTAGCGGTCTCTGCGCGTCTTGCGCGTAACATACATTCCACGTGGAACTCAGGGGTGTCCAGTTGGTCAGTCCACTCGTGAGTGCCTCGGCCACTAGCCCCGGGTATGCAACCAGTGAAGGAGTACCGCTGATGTAGTCCGTGGTTGACCGTACACAGTCCGGGAACCAAACTCCCGACCCCAGACGTCGAACCAAGACCCTACAAACCCCATATATATATGTAGAATGGATCCAACCAAAAATTTTAACCCCCTCTTTACAAAGGCAATACAATTTAACCGTCATTCAGAAGTTATAAATACCACAAAACTTTCAAAGCTCCCAACTTTATAGGACTCCAAATTCTTATTTATGCTCCAAAACTGTCTGGTAATATGAGTATCGTAATAACAAGCTTAAGTATTGAACGTAAAATTATATTATTTGCATAACTATAACCCCTCGCTGCATTCATTTACATGTAAAAAATGTTCTGACTCATTATGTATTTATCATACCAGTAGTGGAATTAGAAAGAATAAAAGTGATCAATATAATTTTTTCTATAGTAATTAGAAAAAATATAAGTGATCAATCAAACTAGTTGTCTTTACATAAATTGACCCCCAAACCATTACCACATAGCTGTCCATTTACAGACCCCAATTGGTAACATATTGCCGTTTAAAAAGAATGTCATAACCAAATTTAAACCCCTTTAAAACTTAATCACTAAAGGGGGAGTTTTAATATCACTCAGCCTCCCTCCAAGTAGTTTTCCCCTTCCGACCGGCCCATTATTTCACTAATATCCCATTAGAACGGGGTTGCAACTATTTAAACATAACCAGATATAATAAACTGAAACGTGAAATAGAACCGTACATATGATAAGGATTAATAAATTTATGAATACGTCTACCTTACCTGCCACAAAATTCGCTCCAAATCCTCTCGTGGAGACAGAGGTTCTTCACAACCCAGGCGTTCAAGTCCAAAAAACCCGTACACACATGAACCCGTACGCGAAACACTGACTTAAACTCTTCTCATAAAACTCAACCACAGTTCACAGATCAGGTTCTCACGCGGGCCCAAACGGATAGTTCATACGCTTTGGGGATGTACCGTAGCACCACGTGGTGGAAGTAGGCACCGTTAATTACACGCACCACATGAAGTATCCACTCCTGTGGCATGCTTCCCCAATAGACAAATCATTTATTTAGTGGGTCAGGCTAAATATCGGAGGAGAGGGTCCTGTGATGGAACCGTTAAACCAATACCGTGAATATCCTTCACGGGGAACGTGATTCCGCGTAGAATGTAGTCTCGCTAGCGGGTCTTAATGTCAACGCAAAACCCGAGTCATATCTTGCACGAGTTCAGCATGACCTTTCCCCCCGGGGTTATAGATAGGGGAAGCGCCGAACGGTATCATTTACCTTCCGTAACGAAAATGAGTAATAGTGAAAATGCGGTACGACTTGTTGATGAACGAGGGTTTATCGTCAACCTTAGAGACGAGACGATATCGCTACGTCTACAATCTGGAAACGAGTCGGCGGAGATGGGACTCGTACTAGATAAAACGAGATGACGTCTTCCTCGAAACATCGATAGAAGAATAGTGAAAACTTTAAAACACCTGCAAATAAACTCTATTTAAGACGTTTGGTTACTCTTTACGAATATAATTGATATTTCCATGGATTTTTGGGAACTTTTGAGACTCTGCCGCTTTCGATACGGCCTTGACCAGTTTCCAGTATCATTCCTACGCCAAAGGATATTCCTGGACCGTTAGCTTAATGGGAACAATCTTAGGATATCTATCAAACAAAAATGACTGTACACGTTACCTCACCGTTCTCTCTATACATATCAAAGGACGACTACTTTTGAATATGGGGGAACCGGATAGTACTTCAAGGATTCTTAATAACGGAAGTCTTCATCTATTCTCAAGAATCGCCTATGAGATCAATGAGGTGGAGATTGATCAATCGAGAGATGTAGGCATTTCGACTCAGCTTAAAAACTATCTATCTTGAGGAATGGTGAGCAGACTCATGTTTCAAAACGCGGGTTGGAGGCTTGAAGGAGTGATGTGCACGCAGAAGCAGGCATCTTTGACGTATGCGCCCCTTTTAAAGTCTCTTTCTAGGATTTTTTGAAGATATTCTCCAATACTGATCAATGTGAACAAGAAGGTATTTGTTATTTTTGACCACCGACAACAACGCTTTACAAAAAGAAACCTCCTACTGCCGCAGGGGACACATTCTAGGAGCGATTTAAGTAAATTATTATAGCTTGTACCGCATATAAGGACCGATGATATTAATGTCTCAACCTGCTTAATTTCATCAAGAGTGGAAGGATCATCGAGCCACCTTTCCGTACTTGGGAATTGTACGAGTACCCTAACGTACCTACCTCTATTTAACATGATTGTACTGTGAGAACGTCAACTTTGATGGAAAACTTCTTTACGTGGTTTTCGCTCTTCAGGTGGGACGCAACAATACGACGGCTGCAGATAGAAAGTATTTTCGATCATTGTAATTTACGTAATGCTAAACTCTTCCTAAATTTATCATGTTACCCTTACGAGGATATGAACTTGAATTTAAACACGATTCCTTCTGAAATTATACAAAGACTATCCCAATTTTCAGACTTCGTACTACGGAACAAGCGCCTATTCCCTTTACTCGACCCTTCCCATTTCAAGTCTCACGCACTAAACATCGTGTTCGATGCCAGCCGACAGGAAGATACTCTCAAGGACGGTATAGGTAAACGTGTCGTATAACGTTCGGACAGGGAAAATATCCCCGCAAACACCAAGGGTTTTGTCTCATTCATACACGATAGAGTGGTCCGCTATTACCCTTCAAGCCGACGTCAGCAAGATTACATCATATGATGCATCATTGTTCTCGTATTGAGCAGTATGTTGATCGTTTGTGCAAGGGTACTCGAGTGGGGGAGGGTATTCATCTTCAAGTAGGTGGGCGTTCTACATTTCGAAACTTTTGACGAAGCCATCTACAAGTTTTCTTCCACCGTTCAAAATCGACATACTCTTCTTTATCGAGTAGGAAAAATGTAAATTGGGTAACCGATTATTATCACGGACTGTTTGGTATGTTTGTAGAAGTACAGTACTCAATCTTCGTTCTTCATATTTCTCATCTAGAGCGGTACACATCATGACCATCGATCTATATTAAAGGAACGGAGAAGGTGACTGGCTACAGTGTCATCGACGTCGATAGTGACAAGTACAACTTTTACGAGCTAGGCGATCTTGGTTTTCCTTCCCTGAGTAAGCTTAAAAATCTGCATGACGAAATATAAGTGTTCCACCATTCCGGTACTATCTACCCGTGCGCTGCAGAAAATGCCCCGACTCCCTCCATGATTGGGTTTTTAAGAGTTTTAAGTTTGATCGGACAAACATTTGTGATCTGGCTAAGAGTGCGATACAGAACGAACAAGTTTGATCATTTCGATAAGCTATCATGTTTCTGCGGTCAAGACGAGGTTGACACGCTCAGAAAGAAGAAAAAACTACTGATGCTTCTAAACGTATGGTTTCGGAAAGAAAATTAAAACTTCAGAGGAAGTGGTAAAGGAGGTCTCGAAAGAAGAAGCTACAAGACGAGTCAAAGGATGTGTAAAGGAATACACAGACCGTTTTTATCTGCAATAACTAGTGCTAATTTCTCATTATCAAACCTCCTTATCTTGAAAAATCTTCATCCAGCATCGAATGCTTGAAGAACGACTCTCCGGCTACTTGTAGAAGGTAGTTTTGGGTGGTCTGGAGGCAGCAAACCATGGTGTAAACTTACCTATTTAGACAGTACCGACTTTTTTTCTGACCTTGAATGGGTTTATAAAGTAAGGGTAGTGTGCGCGTGAAAAGAAAACTGTTCGTTCACTTTTACGAAGGACTTGTTTTGAACGGGCAATTTAACCCAAAGATACACTAGATCAAAAAAGGTTTGTTAACTTTTTCATCGACCTTTTTGGGAAATACTCCTTAATTTTTTTAATGTATTTGAAATGAAATTATCATGTTTTTTTTTTAAAGATTATTACTTTGTATTCTTTTAGAAAGAGATTGTTTTTAATAAATTTAAAGGAGTTTAAGTCTAAGAATTTTTTCCAACATTTTTTTTATCCTTTTGAAATAAATGTATTTAAAATTCATTTAGAGTGTAAGTCTAAGAATGTATCAACTTTTTTAAATAAAAAGAATGGTAGATTATTACTTTGTTTTTTGGGGTTTAAAAAATTAATAAATAAACACAATACCTTTGTATAATTATATTTTATGAATATAATGATATACTCTTTTAAACTTATACTTACAAAAATTACTTTTTTCTTCTTTAGTCAATAATGGAAAATGTTACAGAAAATGATAAAAAATAATCATGATATATGTTCGGAACATTAATATTTTCTCAAGTCTCTCAGAATCACTACATTCATTTTTATCTTCTTTTTTAGACAAGAGTGAAAAGTTGTAGATTCCTAAAAAAAATTCTCTCATTCATAAATTTTATACATCGTTACTTTAATTACATTAATATTTCTTAATTATGTTGTCTTTAAACACACTGCATTAATGTTTTTCTTAATCACTTACACTTACACTATATTGTCTTATAGACACACTTCTTTGTAGGATGGAGGGGTAGTACCTATCGATGTCTCTCTCTTCACAGTTTGGTGGAAAGTATGCCGTCACTTATAAAAGTAATGGTACCCGGTAGAGTTATTGACTAAAACCGGGTACTATATATCTCTTATCGTCGATAGGGCATTTGGGCGACCCGATTAAGACCGTGTGATTAAGACCGAGACAACACCCGCTTTTAAAGTAAATATTGCACCATGCTAGCGAGAGAAAAAGAGTACAAATCATTACAGTCCTAGAACCATCTGTTAACCTGGAGGATCAATAACTCATTACGTCGTATAAATATTACCTGCCTAAGTTTACACGTCCTAAAGATTATTACCGACTGGTTTCATCCAGGATCAATGACAAGCGTGTCGGAGGGAGTCGTTCGCCAACACGATTAAGTCTGAGAGGGGGGGGCCCACCGGGTATTAAGGCACACTGTGCGTGCGATCCACAAACGCCTTTAACACTATCCCATACAATTTCAATGACACCCTGTTTATCTTGGTGATTGAAATGAATTGCTCAAGAAAACATCTGTCAACCCTCCAGGTTTAAATGACGCACAATGAATTCTCCCCTTGGGCATATTCAAGCGCCCACCCCCTCTGAGCACATCCGTGCGCGAGAGTCGTTTGGCCCCACCAATTCATCCCCCCGAAACATCTCACACCCATCCCTCGATCGATAACCCTCTACACCCCCTTGGAGGATACCACCCATCCTGAAAAAGCCGTATACATGCTATAGGGGTTTAAAAAAAAAAGATTAACACTTCCTGCGCTCACCCCTCTGAGATACCACGCGGTCCTGTGTTAAGACTATATTCTGATAGAGAAAGAGAACAAAAACACCGTGGCCCTTCCTGAGAATCCTCCCAAATTCATCATAACACACCCTCCCCCTGAACCGTCCCACCCTCGAGAAGCACGTTCGATAATTACCCTATACACTCCGGAGATACCGCTGTCCTAAAAAACACCCATCACGCTAAAGGGTTATAAGAAAAAAATTTCCTTTCCTCCCCCCCCCCTCCCCCGATATACACGGCCCTTTGAGTATCACTTATATCTTACTCTCTTAAGTATTTTTTTAAACGGTGGTTCTCCTTTTATATTTTTTGAATTCAGTTAGTTTATATTATTAAACTTTTTAAAAGTGGCCTCCTTCAAAAATTTTTTTTGTAAAATTGATTACTCTAGAAGCTATGAGTAGTTTTCGCCTTGATTTATAAAAATAAAATAAATTCTTTTATAGGCCCTTTATCATATAAAATTGTTTTCGCCTGAACATATTTCAATTTGGATGAACCTCTAAGCTATTTGGAGTGATTCTCACTTTAATTTTTTTAATTCTATTTGAGTGACCACGTTGTTTTGATAATTACCCAAAAAGAATGGGGGTAAAAAAACTTTTAATTTGTGGTAAAAAACTAATGCAAAATGTTTGCATTGAAAAACTCATAAATTCAAAAGTTTACTCCATAATTTACTTTTGAGTGAACCCCCATGATATCCCCCACTCTAAATGGGTGGGGTGCAATACATTTTGTTTATGGTACAAAACAAAATGAAAAACGTTGGCATCGAAAAAAAGCTCAAAATTCTAAATATGTAAACAACTCTTATTTGGAATGGCCATTTTGATATACTTAATAGGCGTACTTCTAAATGGGTGTGGTACAAAACTTTTTATTTGTGATACTAAATGATACAAAGTAGTATAAAACATTGGCATTGACAAAAATTCAAAATTCTAAAGTGGTACTCCTGCAGTAACTTAGTTGAGTACTTTGATATGCTAACTACTCAAAATTGGGAGGTGGGGTACAAAACTTTTTGTTTGTGGCACATAAAAGGTACAAAACTAGTACAAAACTTTGGCACTGAAAAAAATTCAAAATTTGAAAATGATTTCCCCTTTTACGCACCCTTTCCTCCCTCTCCAACGCCTTTCTAAGTCATTGTTGAACAGAGCTGTCCCATGTCCCAAGACCAGGCGGTGTAAGTTGCATTACCTCATCTAAGAAAGTTGGGAGTAAATACCGTTTGCTAGTTATGGGAAGGTTGGGCTTCGAATACCGGATGGGTGGGAGGGCCCCCCAAAAGTGTTTTAAGAGTTTTCCCACTCTACCGCATGTTTCTATTGAAAGATGCTTATTGTTAGTCATCATAACATATTATTGTATCACAACATACGGTGATTTGCAACAAAGAATGCATTTATTGGCGAGGTCTTCATGTCGTCAATGTTAGATTACTCAACCGTACTGGATCGACAAAATTACAAATATTAAAAATTGCAAAGCAATTTAAGTGCTTTTACAATCGTAAACAAATACAAATGGTAGTTAGTATGTTTATTATAAATAAGTTTTTTTTGTTGTAATTTATTATTTTATTTTCTCTTTCTAGAATATAGGAGAGGGTGATTGGGTGCTTTAGTTTTAATCACTACAGTACTTAAACAGTTAAAACCCTGAATTGAAACTTTAGTTATTCACACTCTTCTACTGGTTGACTGGATTTCGTGTTATTGTGGAAAAGGTACTAGCTTTTTTACCTGTCAAGGAACTAAAGTGCAGTGAGACCTGTATTCTTTTAGAGCAGTGGTTCTCAAATTTTACTCTGTGACATTCTTTACATCCAAGTGAGGAAGTTGCCCCCACGACCCTTCTACGCCCCAACTCCCCTTCCAGTGTTGTATGATTTGAAAACAAACACTTTGTAGGTTTAGTGTACTTATTATTTCTATGATATTTTTTACATTTTGTAAGGAAATTAGCCTAGTAAAAATTAAAAAATCTTCAAAATTAAAACCGTTTATTTTAAATAAGTTTCTCATCTTTCGCCCCCCCTTTAGCAACTATCGTGCTCGCCCTTGGAGGTTGTACAGCACCCCTTTGATAACCACTGCTTTTAGACCTTGGAAAATAGTTACACCAAAGAAGACTCATTATTTAGTAACAATAATATATACTATTTAACTAAATAGGAAACATGCTGCCATCTACCCAAAAACATCTTTGTGAATGTTTTGAACAAAACTTAGACATAGAACATTGAATTTAAAGTCATTTGGCCTTTAAAATGTATTTTGAATACAAAATAGATTTAGTTAGTTCGACAAAAGTCATTTGCCTAAATTTAGGCCCTAAACTTTAGGTCAAATGAATTTTAGGCCCAATGACGGGTTTCTCGTTGGACCAATAAAAAGACCAATATTGTCCTCCACAAGGGACAACACTTTGTATTAAAAATTTTTGACTTCCAGCTAAAATTTTTGACATTTTATTAGGTGTTGCACATCTTCATGTCATTTATAAATTTTGACCAAATAAAAAATGTTAATATTGACTATTGAGTCTAAAATGGAAATAGATTATTGTCTTAAAACATCTCTCCTAAGTAGTTTAAAGGGAAAAATAAACAATCTTTTTGGAGGCTTACTTAGGCTATATTACTTACTCTATGGGATTGGAGAATTATTGCATTAAAAAATTGGGTTGTATTTTTTTTACAACTAAAGATCACTAAATTGGTATCAATATATTTGCCAATATTCAGAAACTGTTGGTTTTTATAAAAATATATTTCAAATAAAAATTTTTAAGTTTTAAAAGTACTCAATCTTTCAAAGAAAAGTTATTTAGTTATCTCAAATGTTGCAGAGATACGGACATTTCGCTTATGTAAAGTACCCAAAAAGTCATTTTCATGGAAAATGAAAATAGCCAGTTTATTTATAATCTTAATCAATGCCTAGATATGAATTTTAATCAAATCGTTTAAGCCAATTTGGGGAAAATTGATTTTTTCTTATCACCCTTTATTAAACTACTCTTAATTTTTAAATTTAAACAGAAAAACAGACAGATGGAATTGTAAAGACCACTTTTTAGGGTTTGGGGCACATGAGATGTCGACACCCTCAACATTCAGGTTAGATTTTTTTACGTATATTTTCATATAGCTTGAAAGGTATTTGGTTTTATAAAAATATGATTTGAATAAAATATTTTGTATTAAATTTACTGCCTTCCAAAAAAAAAAAATAGTAAAAAAAAGTTTGTCTTGCTATTACTAAGCACACTACTATTGTTTTATTTACTACAGTTGTTTTGTTTTCTAAAATCGGCCTTATACACTTTTTTTTATTTTGTTATAGTTTTATTTTGCTACCATGTTAACAATGATATCATTTTATCTCCTATAAAGAAAGCTGAAATATTTTAGTCCTGTATGCTCAGTTCTACATATATTAAAAAAAATATAACTGCATCTAATATTTACCTTATATTTTTTTATTGTTAATTATCTATTGTGTTATTGTTTTATTTCAGTACAAGCTCTGGCAAAACCAAAGATAGTCAGTACTGGGTTGCTGAGCTGAAAGACTCCGGTCACCCGTCAAGCTATCTCATGAAAATCAAGCATAAAGACTGGTTTGTTTTTGACAAAGGGCCCGTGAAGTTGGCGGGCTTTGACGATACCCCAAAGGGGCTGCTTAGAGCATGTGAAGCTTATCTGATTAGTTCAAAAAATGTTTTAACTTTTTCGTCTTTTAAAAAAAAAACAATTCTTTAATTTTCATATGTTAGGTTAGTTTTTTTCCCAAACCATAATCATAAACAGCTTTAAAAAACCCGTGTTGATCAATTAAATACAGACCTTGTTACTATTATATTTGTTGTTCTCATTTCAAGAAGGTGGATAAAGTTTTTCCCCAGCAATTGAAACATATTTTTATAAAACTTTACAATTGTTTTAATTTTTATTCACTCCTTTTGCACAATACCAACATTATAACTTATTTCTGTAGATTGTAATGATTTTTTGTCTGTACTACTATAGACGCATAAGTGTATTTTTATTTTCTACAAATTTTCAAAATTTAATTACTTTATTTGAAAAATCTAAAATAAAAAAGCTCTCAAAATATTGTGTGATGCAAAACTTCTTGTTCATAACAACAAACAAAATAACATATTAATGTAAACCGTGGGTCACTAACACATGCAAACGCCCAATCTTAGAGAGATCACTTGTTTTCACAGCATTGGTCAAGTCTTCCTAATTTTTATATAAATTTATTATTATTGTTATTATTATTATTATATTAGCACCGCGTCTTACTACCCTTCAGGGTTTTACACACTTTCACTAATGTGTAATGGTAGGGTGATTGTGAGATGAAATGAAGGCCTACAGTTTAAAAGTGGAATCCGAACCACGGTGGAGGCCCGGCATTCCCCCCATTCACAAGTGTCTTGTCAGAGGTGAGGGAAGGGTTTGGTAATCAGTTAAATCTCTGGCGGGGGGGCCGAGCATTTAACCCCGGCCGCCAGCACAGAAGTCTGACACCTTACCCCTAGACACCAGGTCACTTTTATCATAAACAATTGCCCACATCTATGTTGTTAAAACAAAGATACAATCATCCCAAGATTCAAAGCCTAACACACCCTTGCTAGAAAAAATGTCCAGTCTTTAAATTTTATATGTGAACCCCATTCCTAACCCGAAACCCAACAAGTAGGGTCCAAAAATAAAAAAAAACTAATAAAAACGGGATAGGAGTGGAGTTTTTGGAGTTGCGGGCTTTTACCCGGACGGTCAGCTTCAAAAATGATTAAATGTATACCTGAACCCCCCCCAAAAACAAAACCTCTTAAAAGTAGAGAAGTTATAAAACCTAAGGATATATAAGTAATAGGAAAGTAGCATAATTGAGAAGTCAAAAGAATTGATCATTTATTAAAAGAATTAATTAAATATTTGCAACATGTCAAATAAGGAAGAATCCTTATTTGAATTAAATGTTTAAAAAAACATGCTTTATTATCACACAATAGTTTAGCTCGAAGAAGAACACTATATTTTCAATTAAATTCTTGTCTTGGTTAACAATATTACACGCGAAAGTCATTGTTTATTCCAATCATCTCCAAAGACTGTAAATTCAAAACTTTCAACTTAAATATTCCTCAGGAATCCTCATTTTTCCCAAAGCTAACAATAATTTGACTTGAGTATTTTTCCCGTAACTTTCAAAACAAAATTTCGTAGTGATACAAATGAAAGAGTATACACTGGTTCATCATATATACAAAGTTATATAATATCAATAAACTTTGATATTGATCCTAAAATTAAATAACAATATTTTTCGCTAGTCCTGGTAAAATAATTGCGTTCATAAAACAAAATACTATAAAGTTTTCCAACCATCTATCCCTAGCGCTGTCCTTCAATTAGTGCCCCAAACCCCATAACTTATAACCTTACTATTTATTTAAACAACAAGAATTTAAATTTTAAATTTAATAAACATTTCCAAGATCTAATATGTACCAAGCAAACCGAATTTGACCATTACTCAAAAGGTTTGAGATAAATAAACAATAAATATGTCAAAACATTTAATATCCCTTATTTAAATTATCTAAAGTCTCTGTTTAATCATGTGTGACCAGAGTCCAATCATTTCAATAAAAAAGAAATTATTAATAATTTTGCCGAAAGAGAATTTAGAAGACAGAAAGTAAAAAAATACGCCGAAAGAGAATCTTGCTTACATTTTATAAATAATAACCAAGCCTCAGCCTCGTCCAACTTTTACCGAAGCAATGTCCAAGAGAATTTGGGCTATCATTTCAAAACCAATCTTATATACCATTTTAGCACAACTCACGGAACACAGAACGAAGGGACCACACGGGGAGGGTGGTAATCCAAAGATAAAACAGGGGCTGAATCCACATGCGACGGAATCTTTCATACGTTTTCTAAATCACTTGGGAAAGCCTGGACACTGGGGTGAAGAGTTTCTTTTTTTCTTCTGAAGTTCTTTGGCCTGGTTTTTTGCGCATGGACATTGGGGCGGTGCCAGCTCAGTCAAAACGTGGCATGTTGTTGAGGCTGGAGTTTAATTGGGGCTGGGAAAGTGTAGTGTCCGTAGCTGCTCAAACTGGGGTTCGACATCCTTTGAAATGGGTAAGTCTCTGTTTTACGACTTAGTGTTTGTATTTGTAGCAAATACTAATATGTACCTTAATTTTTTTTTCAATGGGAATTTTTAAGACTTGAGTTTTATTAAATAAGAGTTGACAATATTTATTTTTCTGAAATGCGTTTCCTCAGTATTTTCAATTCTAAATTTTTCCCTATGTTTAAACGAGTTTGATGCACCTACTATAGACAGTGCACAGCTACAGGAAATATATAAAACACAACAAACTGACACAAACCAAATAGTAAATGCACTTGGACAAATGGTTTAGTAAAACTCATTTTAATTAATGTTTTTTTTGATTCAAAAGAAAACTTCATGTAAGATTACATATTACAATCCTGAAACACCTAAAGGTTACATCTTTTATCTTGGAGCTATTTGGTTTGAATTTCTTGAAGAATACGTCTTTATTTTTATTTTTTGCTACACTTATTTGAGGAACATCTCAAGAGTTTGGTTGTAGTTGAGTTAAATAATTTGGGGATACATCTCATTTCTTGATTTCCATAAAAATTTGAATACTTACCAATTGTATCCCTTCTTTCTTAAATGTTGAGCAGGTTTTATGTGAATGATGGTAAGTTTGTTTGTTATATATCCAAAAAATAACTATTTTAAAAGAGGTTGTATTCATGTAGTTAGTTTTAGAAGTAGATTTTATGTTGGCAAAATATTTTTTACATTAGCATTTTTGGTACAAAAAATATTTACACTTTTTGTTGTAATTATAGAATTTTGTTATCCCCCCTCCCCCACCCAGCCAACCCCTAGAGGGGTGTTATTGTTTGAACTTATTATCATTTTAGTATCCAGGAAACCTCAAAAGGGGTAAGAAAACATGTCAATCATTTAGCTTGTTCTTTTTTTTTTGATGTTTGTTTACATTCACAAATTGTTTTTTTGAATCGAGTTATGTAAATATTTATAGTTGTGATGTGTTAAAATTCACCTATGTCCATTTTAGAACATAATATATTATATTTACTTAGGATTTCCCTGAACTTATTTTTAGATGTTGGTCATAAGTCCACATTAGTATTCCCCCATTTGGAGGTTCCCATTTAACCGTCAATATTGCAGCATCATTTGTGGATAGATATGTGTCCCTGATTTACTTGTCTTAGGTTTTTATTGACGTAAATTAAGTATAGAATCGATCCTAGCGGTACTTCCCTTTCTTATAATTTTAGTTTCATTTTTGTTTTGCTAATTTAATTTTCATAGAAAAGTAAGATAATCTCTAACCATATTAAGTAAGCTCCAGAAATTAAACACTTTTTAATGAGTCTATCAATAATAAATTTTAATAATTCTAATAGATTATAATAATACAAAACATAAAATGCACGATGCACACAATTTCCGTCACAGCAGTCTGTTTACTATGAGAGTAGTGTTTTTAGACCATTCAGCACTAAAGCGGGTTCTGCTCACATTTTTAAATTACACTTTTGGTGTAGGTTTGAAATATAGGGGCCTACCCTTTTTTTGCGTGGAGAGAGAAAAGGGAGAAACCGTTCAATAAAAAATCAACTCGATTAACCTTGGTCAAAAGTTTGAATCCTGACATCGTCACTGACAAACCAAATAAGCATGACTTTAAGCTCACATGCATGATTTAATGATTATAAATTGCTTTTTATAAGTACTTTCTTCTCTCGATGCAGGACTTCCGTGGTATGGATTATTGGTGATAGTTGTAGCCGTAGTCTTGTTGTGTTGTATCACCAATGTGTTCGTTGTTATCCTCATTGCAAGACTGCTGCAGATGTTTTAGTATGGTTCGCAAGGCCTTGTGGGTCGGCCACAAATGAAAAGTGGGGGAAGTTTGGTTGAGCTCTAGAAGGTAGTCACCCAGGTCAATCCGCGAGCCTCCTTCAGTTATCTCGGAACTTTTGGTGAGTGCGGTGCAACATTATCTCGAGGAGCGTTCCGTCGGAGGGGTGGAGGGGCGTCTTTATTTTTTTGACCTTTATACAAATTAGGTTTAACAGTTTTCCCCCTTCAGTGTAAGCCTCGGGCAGCAGTGAAGAGATGGTACTCTTTATGACACTTCACTCCAATCATTTACAGGAACTGCATGTTATTACTAGTCTGTCTCATATTTGTCGAGCCATAGGTGAGACTGAAAAGGGATCAATTAAACTATTATCTTGCTCTAGCTTAGGGGTTCTAAACCTTTTTTTAGGAGTAGAGACACCCTTATAGTATTAGTATGGCCAATATGTCTCCTTTACTCTCTGAACCAAAATGTCAAGATCATATCAGCAGCATTACCGGGACCTATTACAATTAAACATATGTGAATAGCTTGGTTTTATTAACTATGACAGTTTAGGAACTAAGCAGAGGAAAAGAATGTAAGGATTGTATCATTTTTTATTTATATAAAATCACAAATAACACAACCAAAATTGATAACGATATTTTATTTAAATTAACAAATTGAAAAAAAAGTTGTACGACACCCTTGATCAGTCAGTAGCAAGTCTACCTACCTACTGAGCTTAGGGTATTGGGTTCAATTCTCGATGGTGTTGAAAAATGTAGCATTGGAGAAAAGTGGGTTTCACCTCTCAGAGGATGAAAATTTAACAGCTGGGGGTTGGATGTTGTGTTTGTTATAGATTTTTTAAGTTAGTTTATAAGTTGTGTGTTAATATTTCAGGTCAGAAAGTGCATTTTTTAAAAACTTTAATAATAATAGTGATGCTTTGGTTAATAATCTGTTATATTTTCCCTTTCAGGGAAAATACTGTGCAAAGCAAACACTATATCTTAGTAGAGAATGAGGTGGGGTGGATTATTTATCTGCGAACATTTTTTTTTTCAGGTGAATTTTGCACATATATAATTCATAAATAAAATACACCCGTGGAAACTTAGAATAAAATGGCTATTTTAAATTCAAGATAATGTTCAATTTCCCGTCTATTAGAAGTTGGTTTGTTACTTTTAAGAATTTGAACCTTTTTATACCCTTGAAGAATTAATATAATACCAGTGGCAAAAAATGTATGCATTTGCTTAAGTTTATTTTCCGGGGCTTCAACTCAAAAGAAGATTCAATGAATAAAAAAAAGCCCTTGAGAAAAGTTTAAATTCACACAACACATGGAATGACTATTTACATATGAATTTTTTTTTATTATGTTTCACATTTTAGGGACAAAAAAAAAAATAAGCACCCCCGTCTTAAATAAACAACACATTCTAAATTGTTTTAAAATGAATGAATAATGTTCGTCACCCGTTCATGTAAACCCCTCAAGACATTACAATTTTATCCTTATCTTACACCATGATATTTATTGTTGATTTATAAATTATAGTAAAAAATTAATTTTCCAATCATTTTCAAAACCTACACATAAAATAGGTCTACATATCAAAATTGAAGACAATATAAAATAATCCTAGCTTTTCTGAGTTGCATACAATTAAATTAATATACTTTGTTATGTTCATTAATATGAATCATAGCCATTTTGTAGCAAATAGCGAGAAATGATTAATTTGATTACAATGTGAAATAATTAAGTCCTCAAATTCCATTGCATATATTTTTTGTCAATTCAAGGTCAAATTTTGTTTAAAGAAAGGAAAAAAGCAGGGTTTACTTACTTGTGTCAAGTTTACACAACCTCTCCATCTCTCTAAAATTTTTTATAATATATTTAAAGAGAGCTTCCTGTTTTAGGAAGAATGTATACATCTTTTAATACATGACACACAAGGCTAGCAAACTAATTGAGAAAGTCAAATGTGCTGACATCTTCAAACTGCTGTTGCTGTGGTGTTTGTTGTTGTTGCTGTTGCTGCTGCTTTCCCTGGGTTGGCCGCATTTGTTGTCCCCTTTGCTGTTGCTGACTTCTTGGTGTACCACCCATTTGGTGCATTGTTAACACCTGGTGACGATACTGTGGTTCCTAAAAACACGAAACATTCAAGATGACACAAAATTTGATTTCTTTAGCTCAACGTTATTACTAAAAAGGAATTTACATATAAATTAGCAATAAAAAGGATATCTTGATATATACCAATTATAATATCAATTTTGTATATATATAAAAATTTCAATGGAAAAATTACATCTACTCATATATGCAAATAATTAAATTTCTAATATAGTTTATTGTCAGATGTATCCTGCCAAGAATTAAATACGCTTTGATAAAAATAAAAAAATTGAGTATGGGGCTCGAACATGGGATGTTTGATTTAATGCATAAATGCACATTTCAAAGCTACTTAGTTTGCATCTGATTGGGCCCCTTCTTCACACAT
>JBCFYV010010134.1:0-18022 GCA_039000515.1 Timema cristinae | reverse complement strand
TACTTATGGGTTTTTAACACCCAATGTTTTAGTCATGTACCTCATGCAGATACACACTCAGTTCCTTGACGATAAACACTTTGCTGTCGTAAATTTGAAGATCTGGAAATCTACAATGGCGTCCATAATTTAAATAAATGGTGTAAGGTTTGGGAAGTAGTTATTTTAAATCCCGAAAATCGGTCACAAAACGTTTCTGTTCTTGTCGATGGTAGTTTGTTGGCAAACTCTTCATACACGACATATTTGGTGGTATCATTGAGAGCTATATTGAAGAGCACTTCGATGCTCAGAAACCATAACTCAACAAATTACAATTCGACGTCATGTGGGGGGACAGATTAGGTGTGAGACGAAAGCCATAAGAGGATATCCCTTAGAGAAAGCTTTCCGTTGATGCCTTTACTTTCGTTCATGAAATATATACCGTTCCAGAAAAGTGTGTGGAAAGACATGACATAGTTGCCTTTTGAAAAATCGGGTTTGTAATGGTTGGTTTTGGGAAAAATGTTCCCCGTTTTAGTACAGCGTGAATGGTTCATGTTGTATGATTTGAAGTTGAACGGGTTCTTGATGATGTATCCGTGAACACAGCTTTTTGATTCAAACCCCCACGATAAATCGTTTGGGTAATTTCCCGATGAATACGTTGCCCAGTGATTTCCCTTACCCACCCATAGGTAAATTTGGAGTGTTTTTACGTCCACACGGGAGATGGAATAGTTTTCGGGAGTGACGTTTTTGCCTTGGCATGTGCCAACAGTATATAAAAAGGCGCTACTTGACACGCCGAACTAGAAAACATACTTCAATTATGTGAACCTCAAAGTGTTGGATTTTAGGGAAGGCCATTAGAAAAAACCCCGTCTATGGATGGATCAACTTTACTCTGAGTTCGTTACCATTAAAAAGGTATTTATATTAGTTAAACTTTAATACCCCAAAAGATCCACCGTCTTCCTTTTGCAGTGAGACTGCGAGGGGCCTCAAATCCCTTGTTACCCAGGTTAACATCCTCAAAGGTTTCGGGCTGTCTTCGAATAACAGACCACAATCAAATGTGACTTTTGGATTCATTTTGTAATTGAGCAAAAATCTCAATGTATGATCTATAAGCATAAGTTTTTGCTTGACGGGGGAGACTAGTTTTTGGTTTAAAAACACATCCACTGTGTGAATATTGAATGCAACCAGTTGTTGGACGGGAGAGATTTGATCACCCTTTGGGTAAAGCGCTACCTTTGGGTTTTATGAAAAGCCGCCCTGAGAAAAAGCATAGTCTTTTTTAAGATCGTATAGAACTCGCCCTGACCGGTAACGGTAAATTCGATAGGTGAATCATTGTTGAGGGAAGAGATATATCTGTACTGGAGCCATTGTCCATTTCAAGACAGATTTGCATGGGTGGGACTAAAAAGAGTTCACTGTGGTATACTCACAGGAAGGGGGGGGGGGGGGGTAGAAACGACATTTTAACTGAAAATTCTACCACTTCTTTCTAGATCATTTTACATCGGACAACGACAGAAGACGACGTGGGTGCTTCTTGGACACTCTTTATACCCTGAGCCGGTAATCAGTGTTTTGATCATCTGTTCCACCTTAAATTTTTAGCTTTTTTCCAGCCCTCACCAACCACACTGCCATGGGGCTTCTTTGAAAGGACGACGCTGATAGGGACGTCAGAGAGCACGTGATACCTGTATGAAGCACCGATTTTCTAAGGGCTTTATCACCGCTTCACAACAATGGTAAGACGCCTTGAAAAGGCAATTAAAAACTTACTATTCCGTGCTCTAGTTGATAGGGAACACCGTGGTAGGGTAAATATATTCCTGTTCCAGCTTGGTTGAGTAGTATCTTTTGTAGGGACAGTTCATGTTGATCAGTTAAAAATGATGGTTCACGCACCCTTTCCAAACTCGAATAGTACAGGTTCACCAGTGTCTGTTATTATATTGATATCCTGGCTTTAAATTGGCCTTCTAAGCCCGGGCACGTAGTGAAACGTAGCATAGCTAGCTGTCTTATATACTGTAGAGGTATTTTGTGTTGTTGATAACAACGATGCGTAAAAGCGGTGCCACAATGTAACCCATGGCTGAGGATATCCATATAAAAGTAATTTTCGAGGACAAGTCTAGTATAATGTTGGCGGTGTACTGTGACTTTAAAAATTTTGTACAATTTAATATTAGGACCGAAACCGAGTTGTAGACTTGGGTTGACTAGATTGAGTCAGCAGCTGTATATTTGGTGAAGAAGAAACAAAGCCCACTCTTTTGATAGAGTTACACTGGACCCTTTAAACATCTCTACATCGTTTGGGCTTTGACCAATTTCATGAATAGTACTGTAGTTTCCAGGCGGAATCTTATCCTTGAATATTTGTTCCACGCCTTTTAGCGTCCACCTAATTAAAACCATACAATATTTTGGCTCTCGTATACAGGGGTGAAAAACATTGTATTCAAATACGGCGAGAGGGGCGAGTATTGACAAGTCATATAAATTGATAGATTATAATGGACATTTTTTTCATTTTGAAAATTTTCTTGTTACCCGCTTGAACATTATTATAAAAAACAAATATTAATCTCATCTTTGACATGTTAATAGGTGACCTTTGTTTATCACAAATATTACTGAATAAAATTTTGATGAATATATTTCTGTATTAAAAGCTCCAAGTTTCCAATATGGTTTCAAATTAAATACACATTCTATAACCTGTTTCATAAATCTTCTAAATGTCATTCTCTTTATAACCCTTCCAATTTTAATTTAAAAAAAGTATATAAGTGCTTGTTGCACATTGGGATTTATCTAAATAATAATAAATATGTTCTTTATTATTTTTATCACCAGTAATTTCATTGCGTAAAGTCATTTTCATCTTTAGAATTATTGTAATAATCTTTGATTATAATACCTTTTAAAAAAAAGAGAATCTTGGAACACAAGCTTTTTTAAATATATGAATAATTTCTTGATTGTTTAGTAGTTTAATTAAAAATGGTACTAAAATTTATGAAAATTAAATTTAAAGTATCAGCTATTCCTGGATCAAAACCTGGTCTTTAAATTTGAACAGTATTAAGAAACATAGCTTTATCAACTATCAAAAAACCTGCCTTGACGAAAAGTTATATAATCTTTATTAGGAGATAGAACACCTCCCCCACTTTCCTTCGAAGAGGATAATACCTCAATCGTCTCTTTATGTATCTTCTCCGTCTTACATACTTTTCAGGATGAGAAGGGTCGTAGTAGATGTCGGATAAATGGTCCTTTTAGCTCGGAACGGCAGCAACCTGTTTTAGTCCCCCTTTCAGTTTCTTCTTCTTAGGGCGTTGCGACAGTGTAAGTGGTTGAGGTACGGGCGTTGGATCTCTAATGGGTGACAAACGTTTCGATTTACAATACATTATTTTGGAACGTTTATTTTTGAATTAGCGTTTGAAACTTCACCCCCCCGACGACGTCTCACTGTGTCTTTTTGCTCTGACCAGATCGTTGATTAAATCCACAATATTGAATCCAAGTAGAGGCGTATTGTGAATAATCACTTCCCCGTTTTCGTCCCATGAGATATCGCCTCGGGAAATAATATTTTCTAGTAAAAGTTCGCTTTTTACGGCCTGTACTGGTACAGTATTGAGTACAGCAGGGATGGAAAGTACAATCACTTCAGGAGTGTTTTGTGGTGTTTATTTTCGGGTGGCGGAGGGTGTTGACTAAAGTGCAGATAGCGCTGTAGCACTTGTTAGTATAAAGTCCATTTAGATTTTCTTAAATGTTTTAAAGCAAGGGTTTTTTCCATTTCCTCGTTCATCTCGAAGACCAGTAGATTTGTGGCGATCCCACTTTTTGGTTGTGTTGCTCGTAACGGGTAATGTTTCCGGGACACCAATATCCGTTTTTTCGTGTGTTCCACTATCTACTTGTTGAATAAGGAACCGAGGCCCACCGCTGATTAAAGGGGCTAAAAGTAAGGGCAAGAACGCTCCTCCTTTCTGACAGAGTATTCGTCTCTTCTCCTTCCAGCACTCTCCTTTTTTGACCAGCTTGAGCAACAGTTGCTTAGGAGCACGTAACTTTGTCTTCTGCACATTTTTCAAAGGCACCGGCAATTTTAAAGTTTTTGTAGGCCCCCTTGAAAACAGGGGTTAATCAGTGTCCTGTCTGCCATTTTCAACAAAGCGACACGTTGCTGCGGGTTTATGCGATGAATCATCCGCAACAGAGGACTCGCTTCAGCAATTTGAGACTCTGGTTATGAAATTATTTGTAATCGGGAAGTGTCGGTGTTATATCGCTTTGCGTGGTAGGTACACGCAACACTCAACATTTTTGCGCGTTCTATATCTGAACCATTCGGGTTTTTTTTTGCTTGAAATCTAACAATACAAACCCGTGGTAGCATCAGCGTCAGCCCTTGTAAACCACGGGGTTTTCAGAACAGATTGACGTGAAAAGTGTTGAATATGAGTTTTATCACTGGGATTATTAAAAACCACGATATAATGTGCGTTTAAGGAAATTTCTCTTTTGGCCCCAGCATGGGAAATATATTTTGTGTAAAGTACATGACGCTGATATTTTGATGATGGCATTCTTTGGGGAAAAGATCAACAACCAATTCGTTGGCTTTAAACCTCACGTCATCCAGGGTAATCACGGAGGAGCGTCAAAACAGGCGTCATCAATTTTCGTAAAACACTTAAAGAATGTGACTTGGGGACTTGGCCTATATTGTTCAAATCCCCGTTGCCATAAAGCATAATACCAAGTGATTTTATCAAATTTAACGTCACACATTGTGTCTGAGTGACGGATAAATTCAGGTATAAATGTAACTTTCCACACCAGAAGATCCCTGATGAGGCCGAGAATGGATGTTTCAACTTGTCCATAATGTTTGAAACTGGATTATAAGCTAAATAAACTTGTATTTAAGTATAGGAGGGAGGGGGTGTGACGTTAAAACATTAAAGTAACAGTTTTTATAATATTTACCCCACACAAATTTAGCTCACACCATGAAAAGTATACTTGGAATATTTATTAACACAAATAAAAGTTTTAGAAACTTAACTCACCACGAAACGTTTTTTGGAATATTAATTTACACAAATAAAAGTTTTATAAAAATGGTGACACCATGAAAAGTATACTATATTCAATTTCAAAAAATGATAGTTATAGAATATATATTACACCTTGAAGTATATTTATACATGTTTAGGTGTAGAATAAACCATAATCAATTTTTTGAAGTCGTATTGGGAATAGTGGCCTTGGCAGTAAATATCTAAGCTAATTTACAAAGTCCCTTAAAATAGTATTTGAATATATATATATTTATATATATAAATATATATATATATATATATATAGCGAAATGGTTTCAATTTAAAAAAATGTACAAGAAAACAAACAAATTTGACTAGAATAAATCTATGTATAAAAACAAATATTTCTATTTTCTAGATATAATTAGGTATGTGAAGGCCCGTACTGGGGGATAAAAAATATAACAAAATATCCCGGGTTTTATAAATAAGTCAATAAAAACATATGCTTTTTTATATGCAGAAAAAAAAATGAAAAATTTCAAATCTTTGAGTAATTTATGTCAGTGAAACTGTCTAGAATGAAAGATAAAATATGATTATTTAGCCCATCTAAATGATCACCTTTTAGTCGTGGTGAGCGCGTTTACAAGGACTATGATTGCTAAACGGCAAATTAAAACATCGGTTATCCGCCCTTTGGAGTACAATGGCTGTTAGAATTTTTTCTGCGAACGGTCACACAGTCGCAAGATCTTTTCCTTACAATTTTATGCGGTATCTGTATGTATCATTCCGCAGCTTCTTCGGTGAATATCGCTTTCAAAACTTCAAAATTAACGTCGTTCTGGGTTTCCATTTGTTTATGGTAGACCCAGCGAACTTTGCACACCGTTTATGTTTGGTAGGATCGCCATCAACACAAACTCGATACGAGGGATTCTTGGAGCGTCCAAAAAACAAAGCGCTAATATTACTTCCGGACCGTAATCGTGAAGTTCGTCAGTGAGGTCAATAAAAATTCTCCGGTTGGTGGCCTCCAATCACCGGGGCGTTTCATGAAAAGAACGCATCTGTATCATGATATAAAACGTGGTCCCCTAATTTTTCAAGGATGCTGTATAAGTGAACCTAGCTACAGTAGTTGTGTAGCATGCACCGCAACACTCGTGTTAGGGTTAGGGCCAATGCGTCACGCGCATCCTTGTAATTATGGAACATAACCTCATAATTAACCTAAATGACTCTGTCCATGGTGAGTACGGATCCGTTAGGTAATTGGGGATGCCTGATATCGTTGACAAAAGGCTTACGTGTTTGGTAGATCGGGTGTTTGTTCAAAATTTCCACATAGTTAATTTAAAAAGGGGTTTTGGGCCCGAGTGCTAAGTCCCGGATTTTTATAATAGAACCTAAATTGAATTTTACATCTTCTCTTTCCTCATAATTTGAATGAAATCTAACTTCTCATCTTGTGAGGTACAACCCCTCTGACCACCCTCTTGCTTCTTTTTTAGTTTCAAAAAAATTAAATATATCCTTGAAACAATCTGCCAGAACGTGTCTGACCGATCGTAAACAGATACATTATACTCCCACACTTTGTGTACTGCTTCAACGGTGTAGCCTTTCTCAAAGGCTTCCCGGTCTTGTCAATCACGCAGATGCCTGACAACCAACGATCTTTATTATCTTTGTGCTGAATGTGTCTTGGTTTTTTTCCTCCCCACATTTCCTGCACAATATAAACATTAGATTGTCGTGCATCCGTGTAGGCAATACAGGTATGAATATATCCTGCGGAGGCGTCACGGTAACTTTGACTATGCCTTCTACTTGATCTATAGACGGACAATTTAGTTCCAAGTGAATTTTGTGGTGGCCGATGGATATTTTTGTACTTTTCAAATGTAAGGATACAATGGACAACATAGCAAAGTACTTGATCTTCTACCCCCAAGAAAGGTCTGCTTCGTGTAACGTTTGATACCATTTGTACGCTACCAAAGAATCCGTCCCTGGGATTGAGGGTCTCCTTGCTGTACAACCTATACTGGACTAAAAATTGTCTCAAGTCCTTGACTGTGCGTTTCATTGCATTAAACCTACACTCCCATATCTCTACAACGTGTGGCTGACATTATTAAATTTGGCCACGCATGCCATGGGTTTCTTCATAGTGCATCTACATTGTCCCGTGTGGCTGTTATTGATAAGGTGGTCCCGTCAAAGGATAACAAAGAGGGCACCCGTGCCAATAACATGCCCCGAACTGGAAGACGGTGGTGGTATCTCCGCTTTAACAACGCCGTCTTCACGATGGATAATACATATTCCTCATGGCCGTTGCCCGCATAAAGGATAGAAAAATGGTGTTTATGAGCCTCCCAGCAAAGCCATTGTACGGTGAAGTGCGACTGTTGGTCTGTACACTTGTAGCCACCGTTAGGGACGATACCGATGGTATTCTCATTGAGATGAAATTTGGCGGTAAATAACATGGCCACTCCTGCGATCATATACGCCTCTCTGAAAGGATCCCCCTTTGCTTTTTCCATGAGTATGTCTCTAAGCTTTAGGCAGGCCTTCCTTGGGGTCTCTACATCTTTCACGGAATACAGTTCCAACTTGCGGTAACAACGAAAGACATAATTCTCGTCGACCGTCATGGCATACCCCTTATCAAAGTGCTCATTCCTTCAACCGACAACTCCCCCGATGCCGTAGTCCTTCTTTGGCGGTAAGGGACCCCTATAATCCACGTTTTCTTTTTTATTAAAAAAATTGGGGAAATCCCTTGCCCAAAGACTCGCCCAAGATGAATTTTATAGTTATCCTGAACAACGACATCGGGAGAAGTTTCAGAGAGTAAATAAAGGAGAGTGGGTCGTAACGCATGGAATTGATTTTCCCCCTGTTCATTATGACCTCTAGTTTCCATTTTTTTTACCTCCATCATGTATTTTAAAATAAAGTTCCATCATAGCCCTTGGCTTTATGGGTAGGAAGGTGATGTCTTTTAATTATGTTTTTTTTTTTAAATTTTCTTTATAAATCCGAAAGATTGGACCATTGTGGCATCACCCTTGGATTTTGCCCTTCCTCTCACCCCCCACATTCTGTGCAATTATGGTCATTAATATCAATATGAAGGCAACCTTCCAACACGTCTATCGACACATTGGTTTGGTTTGTGAAAGTGCGTGCTGGCCGTACCTTGAAGAAGCGTTTTTTTGTCACATTAAAAATCATAAAATACGAATATGAATTGCTCTTTACAGCGATGGTTTGGTTGGCCCTGCTTTTATATACCAGAAATGACCAAAGGACGATGGGTCTCACATACTTTACAAAAAGTCTCATAACACCTATGTGAATAATTTGATCTTTACCCAAAATGAAAAATTGCCCGCATTTCCTCACAAACATTTTTAACATCACAGACCGATATGTGCCCTTTGAAAACCGGGCCCGTTTATGGTTATCAAAAACATGTTTGTTTTTTAACCAAGGGCCAAAAAGTTTTAAAACCGCCCAGATCGACCTCCACGAAAAAACCGCTTTAGCGTTGCACTTTTCACGAGATTAAATTTGTGTGCTTTTTTGATCAAGGCACACGGAATTTAGGGAAAAGGAGTACGGGCATTTTAAACGGGGGTTGTCAAGGATGTTATAAATTCCAAATGGTGTTACTTATCGGGGTTTTGAAAAAAACCAAACTAAGTTATCCATTAAAAAAATTTTTGGGGAAAGGGGTACCCCCCTCAAAAAGACCAACCTCTTTCGATTTTTTTCCCCTGAACACTTAAATTTGTATTCGGTGAGGTTTTTTTTAAAAAATTTTTTCATTTAAATTTAATTCCAAACCTTTCAAAAAAATTCCCCCCCATGGACAACACGGCAGAAATCTTCTGCTTTTTTTTTTTAAAATATTGCGGCCTTTTTTTATGTGGCTATAGGTGTTCTTTGTCCAAGCTTCCGGGGTTATTTTTTAAACGCCAAAACCCAGCCTTAGGACAAACCAAGGGAACGAGAAAGGGAAAAAATATTTTGCCTTTTTGGGAATTCGTTATTTTCCCTTTTATTTCTTCTCTCTATGTGGTAACCGAGGCTTTCCCCTATGCCCGTTACACTCCCACGGGGGCCCCTTAAAATGGCGGGTTTTTAAACTTTAACAGTGGTGCGTATTTAAAAAAAAGGTTTTTTGCTCTGCAACTTGGGGACTAACGTTATCGAAAACGGCTCGACCCCCAAAATGACCCGCCCCCCCTTTAAATTGGATTTATACAGGTTCCCAACTTCGAGCCCAAGGCTTTTTCAATAGAAAGGACGACGGGTGATCGTAGCTGACCCTTGGTCCTGCACCAAATTTGAGAAAAAACAGTTTTTTGCTCTTAACCCCGGCCCTTAATGGGCACGATCACTTGATGGAGAAAGGGGTAAACGGTAATTTTTTTAAACCAGTATAAAAAAAAACTTCCCGGGTTGTATTATTTTTCCTGGGACGATTCGACGAGTGATATTTTTCCCAAAAAATGCTCCCCCAACCTGATTTACCGGGCCACAAAATTCCATTTTGGGGGGCGAGGGATAGCCCCCCCCCCCACCATTCCAACCCTTGAAGGGGGGCGTGTTTCCCTTCCCTGCCTCATCCCTACACCCCCCAGCTTGCGAGACGCGTTGGAGGTGGCAAAGCTCCTGCCAGCTAAAGGGGGGAGCTGTGGAGGTTTTGGTCTGTTTACGTCTTCTTTCGGGCTCAGTAGGCATCCCGTATCCATTTGAGCTAAAACA
This sequence comes from Timema cristinae, assembly GCA_039000515.1. Taxonomy (NCBI): domain Eukaryota; kingdom Metazoa; phylum Arthropoda; class Insecta; order Phasmatodea; family Timematidae; genus Timema; species Timema cristinae. The sequence continues at coordinate 8,156 of JBCFYV010010134.1, read as the reverse complement.
CAAGATTTTTTGAATTAAACCCCAATCAAACAAAAATACCAAGTAAGCTTTGGAAGCAATATTTTTCCCATTAAATTTATTTTAAAAAAATGCATTTTTGCCCCTTTTTAAATCAAAAAAATTTTAACATTTAAGTTAGCAAAAAAAATTTCATGATAACAAAATGAGCATTTAAATTTAAAATTTTTCCCCTCGGAGGGACAGTATGCAATTAAATTTTATTAAAAACGGACCCCTCAGATGCTCTAACAAAACCAAATTTTTTAAAAGAAAATTGTTTTTTCCATAAAATGTTTGGGACGTTTCATTTATTTTAAAGGGGTTCTCTCTTAAAAGGGTTTTCCCCTTTTTAAGTGTTCTATTATAGAGGTTTATTAAAAAAATCTGCTAATTATTTATTCTTTCCCCCAAATAATTTTTAAAAATTATTTCAAAAATAAATTTGTTTACTTTTTTAAAAACGAAAGAAAATAATCTCCCCAAAATTGATGCTTAAATCGCACCCAGAGCAAAAAAACCCCCTTTTAAAAGGGGCTCGTGAGAAACTAGGGGGGTAGTGGTTGTGGGGGTGATGTAGGGGGACCCTTCCGATCCCTGATGGGGAAGGAGACTTTCTTTACAGTTACCCCATGCACCGGGAAACAAAAAAATTTTGGGGTTTAGTTTTTTTAAAACTTTAAATGCGGCCAAAAATTAATCATTATAAAAAACTACCTATTTTTTTTTAGTCTTTTTTACAATAATGTTTTTTGGCCCTGCCGACCTTAAACCGGGACACCTAAAATAAGGGGGGGTGGGGGAAATTCTAAAAACTGGGCAAGGTGACTTACAAAAATTTTTAACAGGGAAAAATTAAAAAAATTAATACAAAAATTTAGATTTATAAAACAAACAAAAAAATTGAAAACCCCCCCAATTTTTTTGATGAAAAAACCCCCCCAATTTTGGTACTTTTTTCATTTTCGAAACTTTTTTTTCATGGTCTTTTTTTTTTGTTTGGGATTTTTTAAAAGCTAATTATTCTTTCTTACAAATCTATCTTTCATTACCCAGAATTCCCAACGGTTTGCGATCAATTTTCCAGGAAAACATAAAGTGTTTTTAGACCCGGGGGGATTTTCTGCGGATCTCCCACAGTTTCATTCTCAAAAAAAAAACCGCAAAAGTTTTTAGGGGGATTTTCAGAAATACTTAAATTTAAAAAATACTAAACAGATTATTTGGGGTTGTATTAATATAAGTTTAAAATGATTTTCCGAGTTTTAAAGGGAAAATTTGGAGATTTTTAGCATCGTTAGACCCGTCCAGGGTAATGTGTACTTTATGATAACACATCCCCTCACTTTGGGTGTTACCCGGTTTGGTGTCTGTTTTTTAAAAATCGACGGGAATCGGGGGTCCCCCCGGCCATAAACCCGAGTTTTAAAATTTATATTTCCATTTTACATGAGGGGAAAGTTGAAAGATCTTTTAAAGCTTTTGTTTTAAAAAATAGACAGACTTTTATGGTGCAAACGTGTGTTTAAAGATATTTTCGAACAGAAAGAGAGGGTTTTGGAAACCCAAAAAATATTTTTAAATGGTTTGTTTTCTGGGGTTTTAGGGGGGACTATCCCCATGGCGTTTCAAAAATTCCCAGGGGTCAAAAAAAATTGATGGCTTTAGGTTTTTTTTAAAAACATTTCCCCTCAAAAAACCCTTAATATGTTGATTTAATACGATTTGTTCGAAAAATTCTCTTGAATAAATTTTTTTTTTTTTTGGAAAAATACCCTAAAAATAATGTTATTTTTTTGAAATTACATGTATTCAATAAACTACTTTTAAAAAAAAAAACCCTTTTTTTAATCTATTCAACACTCTTTTTTTTTATTTTTTTTAAAATTATTTTCCTTTCTTAGAAAAACTCCCAAACAAATTTTTAATTTTTAAAACCCATAGCTCAAAATTTCCAGATTTTTAAATTTAAACTCCCCTTTTGATTATAATAAAAAATTTGTTAAGGTATAACTTAATCCAAATGTCACCCAAAAAAAAGGGCTGTTTTTTAAACTGTGTAATTAACAACATAGTCTTTTTTGAATTCCAAATGTTTCCCCGTCTTTATGTTTTGCTTAGGGCCTTTTTACTTGCATTTTTGGGATTTGTGAGTACACATTTCCCTTTTTCTTTTAAAAAACCATGTGCTTTACACCGGTCGCTGTGTTTTTTAAAATTTTTGGAAACTTTATCATTCAATATACTAACCCAAATTTATCCCAGACACAAAATATTTAGCGAATTTTTAAATTTTCCATGAACCCCTGTAATTTTAATTGAAACCCTGTTAGGGGGCCCAGTCAGCGGGGGTTGAATTTTTTTGGGAAAGGAAATTTGTGAAAAACACGGCGTTTTGTTGTGGCCCGTCAAGGTCGTGCATTTGCGTTTTTTTTTATATTTAAAAAAAAATTTTGCTACAAGTAAGAATAAAATGTTTTTAAAAACCCGGATGCAAAGTTCAAGGAATTTGAAAATTTTGGGAAATGGTGAGGGGGAGTAAACCAAAAAACCGGATACAAAGCTGAAAATACGCCAATTGGTTCTAAAAGGAGGGAAAGTCAAGGATTTTATCCGGGACACATCGAACAAATTAACACTACAACAGCCGGGGGAAATGTGGCAAAACTGTTTGGTGATATTTGAGGGGAAAGTCAAAAAACCAGTCTGAACCTAGAGCAACAAAAATTTATTTTCATTAAAGTGTAAAAAAGTAAAATTTTTTAACCTTTTTAGAAAAAAACTTGAAGGATTAAAAAAAAAAAACCAATTTGGAAAAAAAAATTCCCTGAGAAAATTTTAAATTCACAAAAGATTTTTAAATGTCGTTCCCAAAAAATTCAAAACATTTTTTTTCCCGCTTGGGGAAATTGAAATGACGGGAAACAAAGTATTGATGAGTTGAAAGCAAAAATTTAAATCTTTGAAGGGGGGAGGGGGCAACATGAGATAGATGTCCCGGAAATTTAAAAGGACCTTCTTTTGGCACTGGCGAGCAAGAGTTCAAAATGCGGTGAAAGTTTTTCAAATGGGGAAAAATAGCCCACTAAAAAGCGAAAATGTAGATCATCAAAGGGACCTTTTTCATTTTTTGTAAAAAAGGTTTGTCATCACATTAATTTAGTGCAAAGTTCGATTAAATAAGTAAGGGATAAGGGAAACAAGGGAAAGCAAATTTCAGGGTTTTCTGCCCAAAGGGAAAGCATTCATGATCAACTTTTTAAAAATAACCAAAATTTTTTTAGTTTGCCCCTGGACAAGGGGAAAAAATTTTGCTTCATAAAGGGAAAGATTTTTCAACCCTACACAGACAAAAAATTTTCCGATGTTTAAAAAAATCGTGAAAGGTGTGGAAGGGGAAAAGGGAAAGCAGTAGGTTTTGGAACTGTCGAAAAATTTAAAACGTATGATGGTAGGAAATTGGGTTCAAACAACATTGAACAAAGTATTGTATGTAACAAAAATGACGGTTAAAATTTTTTTCAGTGAGGAGTGTCATTTGGGAGAGGGTTTTTATCTTTTGAAAATTTGGGCAGCGAGTTGTGTTAAAAAAAGGAAAATTTTGGCCAGTGGCTCCCTTGGACAGGGATAAAAAGGTTTCATTATGCATTTTTGTTCATTGAACATGTGTTATTGATTATCGTAAGAAAAAGTTTTTAAAGAAAATGGCACGAATTCTAGGTTCCCTCAGGGGGGGGGAGTTTAAACTTTAACAACTCGAACCTATGAAATGGTACACCCGGATGGGGGTGGCCCCAAAGGAAGTTCCCTTTGCTAAATGGGTCAAAGTTTTTTCTATAAAAAAGGACGATTTTTCCCGGGATTTGAATGTTTTTTTTTATCAAAAAAAAAAAGTGAAGTGGTATACAATTTTGAAAAAAAGTTTTTAAAACCTTGCTGAAACAAGACACGGGTAAAAAAAAGGAAAATTTGTACGAACAGGGTAATTTAAACGAAGTTTTTTTAAAAAAGAAAATTTTAGGGGTTTTTTCCCATGAAAGAGGCATTGGGCACCAGACATCTGTGGGGTTTTTCCCCTTGAGAAAAAGGAAAAAGGTTTGGGGAGGGTAAAAGACAATTTTGGAAGCATCAAGATTCCCTGTTAAAAGGCAAAAACTTGAATAAAAAAACTATGGGCTGAAAACGGGTTTAAAACAGCCAAATTTGTGCTAACCGAACTTTGGGGGGGCCCCAAAGCGCATGATAAAACTTCCCTTTTTAACTTTGGTTTAATCAACGTATGATGTAAGAAGCTTAAAATTTTTTGGTCCACAGTGCATGTACCCCTGATGAAAAACACAATATAGTCTGAAAATTAAAGGGTGGAAAAAGAAGCCCGGTAAACCCATTTACGAAGGGAAAACCCGTATGGGGATAAAGACTTTGAAATTTAGTTTTTATAAGCATGTTGCAAAACCAAATGGGAAACCCCTATGAAGAAGGGAAAAAATAGTATTTTTTCTTTTATGAGTGGAAAAATGCTATGGGGCAAAGAATTAAGTGTTTGCTTCCTTTTAAAACCCAAAATGGGCAAATGTTTCCAAAACCCCGGGGAAACAAAAGTGTGATAGATAATGGTGGGTTTACAGAAATGAAAAAATTTATAGTAAAGGAAACCCATCTCCCAAATTTAAAAACGGTGGTTTGCCCTTTGGCTTCCAGCAAAATGAAAATTTTGAAAAGTATGGGTGTGTATTCTCCTGTTGCAAAAGTTACTACTTTTTGTATTTTTAAATTTGGGTTTTTGTCCCAAAGGCAAATTTGGGAAATTGGGGTTTTTTTTATGATGATATAAAAAGAAAAAGTATGCAAAGCAAATTTTCTAAGGGCTTTAAAACGTGATTTAATTCTGTGTGTTAAAAAATTAAAAAAATCAATGTTTTAACCAGAAAGAAGTGCCCAAAAAATTGGAATTTTAATTTGACAATTTTAATAACAAAAAAAGGGGTTTTTTTGCTCTCAAATTGAATTTTTTTTTGTTTATCAAAAAAGTGACGTTTAAGGGGCAAGCGTACTTGTTTTTTTTGTTAAATTTTATTTTTTTTTGTTTGGCACAACAGGGGAAAAAATTTAAAGATTTAAAGGTTTATTTAAGTAACAATTTATTTTTTAAATTGAAAAAAGGAAAATTTAGGTTTGGAAAATTATACTTAGGGTTTTGTTTCCATTTGTGTTTAGTATATCTTATTTAAGAGATACCAAAAATTTGCCCAAAGAAAATGTTATTCCGTGGTTTCCCCAACCTTTTGTGGCCCCTCCCCTTTTGGAGGTTGAATTAAAACCTATGCCCCCTTTTCATTTTCCCTTGTATACCTTAAATTTTAAAATTTTAAAATTAAAAATGTAAATAATAAAGGGAGTTTTTTTATTTTAAACAATTTCCCTTCCGTATATAAAAAAAAACCAAAGCAGTTTTAAAACCCGTTTACTCTTGAAAAAAAGATAAAAAATTTTACATTTTTTTTTAGAATTTTTTAATAACAAAAAGAAGTGAAATAATTAACTAAGATATTGATGTACATTTAAAACAGGAGTAAGTTTTTATTTTTAAATTGGAATTTGGAAAATTAAAAAAGTTTACGTTTAAAATTTTAAAAAATAAAAAGAAAATTTGAAAAAATTTTTTATTGTTTTATTTTTCCTTTTTTAATGGTGTCTTGTGCTTGGTGGAAATTTTAGTTAAACTTGAATTTTTCCCCGGTTTATGGTTTGTCAAGTTCAGGCGGGGGTCTTTTTTTGAGGCAAATGTTTTCCCAAATTATTTTTTGTTTTGGGAGGAGTGGACAAAAGAACTAAATTTCCTTTTTTTAAATTTAAAAATTTTTGACGGGGAAAGAGATGAGAAGTGGTTCAGTTTTTTCCCCCAGTTGTGGATAAAATGTCCATATTTTTCCCCCCCGCCTAACTCGTAACCCCTTCGCTTGAAAAATTTTTTTGCCTCTTTGTTTCCCCCTTCTTCAGATCTAAAACTTGTCTGCAAAGAGTTATCAAGCTTATCCACAGCTTTTTAAAACGAGAAAGGTTTTAGAATCCCCAAACAGGAATTTGTAACTTGGTAAAACTTCAAAAACTTAATTCATTCGTTTTTAAATGGTTTAAAGGGGATCAGTAAAAAATTTGGATTTTTTCTTCTGGGGGGTTTTAGGAGTCCCGTTAGTGGGCCCTGAACCCTTTTTTTTAAGGGGCCCGGGAAAATTTAAAAAGTTCTTACGGCCAATATTTTTCCTTTTTTGAATATCAAAACCCTTTGGGGTATAAGGGTGAAATAATTCCTTTGGGCCCTTTATAAGGTTCATCTTTTTTCCTTGAAACCTTATATTGAATTCGTTATTTTTTTTAAAAAATTTTCTGTAAGGGACGCAAGTTCCATTTTTCAATTGTTCAAATTCTCACTTAAAAAGGATCCAGACGTTTGGGAAATCAGTAAACCCTGTTTAAATAATTCGAAAGAAAAAAGGGCAAAAAGTTTCCCTTTGGGAAAACCCCCTAAAGGGCCCTATGTAAAAAGCAAGCGTTCGAATTTTCCCCTTAAATTTTTATCGCCCAAAATTGTCGGAAAAAGACGGGCATTGAGGGAATTGCTTTAATCTTGTTGGGCACCAGTAATGCCAGGGTTTTTGGGTTTCATGGGAGGAAACCCCACAATTTTTTCGCAGCTTAGTGTTGCGATGAATGACACAGTGAATAGTGATGGGCCCCGGCCCTTTTTTCCCCCTTTTTAAGGGGGACTAAAAACCCCGCTGACGACCTGACATGGCAGGGGGGGGAAAACCGGGGGTTTTTTTGTTGCGCAAGCGTCACGTTTGTTAGGGGAATCTCTTTTTTCCCCAAAATAATCTTGCAAAACCTTTTAAAATGACGATCCCTTTTGTATCGTGATCAAAGTTTAAACAAAAAGGGTTTCCTCGGTAATTTTTTTTTTTGGTTTATTTATAAAAAACCCCAATAAGCTAAAAAAATTGCTTTGTTAAACAATACAGTTGATTTTATCAAAACTGCAAGGGAAAATTTTTTTTTTTAAAAAAATTGGTTTTTGTTTGGATTTAAGTCTGTGGCCATTTCCCTCAAATTTGCCCGGAAACAGTTTTTGTTGTCCAAAAGGGAAACCCAAATTGGGTTATTTTTATTACTAGGGCCCGCCCGCATAATTTAACAATTTTTTTTTTTTTAGCCCGGGAAACAAAAAGTTTTGCAAACTGGTGAGGTTTACCCTTTACGATCAATAAAGACACCGGTTAAAAAGCAGAAGACCTTTTTTTCAAAATTTGGTTTCTCGTTTTTTAAAAAATTCACTCACTTTGGCCCCTTTTTAAAAGCTTTGCTTTGGGTGTTGAAAAATAAATAAGTTCTTTAAATCACTTTTTTTACGTGTTCTCTTGATAAATGATCTTTTTATTCGCGAAGGTTTAAAGGCGTTTACTAGTAAATGTTTTTTTTCGCACAAAAGACAATGTGGAAAATGCCCCATTTTGCGGTGAAACGTGGTTTAAAACCCAAATTTTAAAAAACTAGCAGAGTATTGACAAAACTTTTCTTTTTAAATCCCTTGTGACAAAAATTCTAAATTTTATAACAAACGCACCAAAAAAAGAAAAGGGCACGACAAAAAAAAGGGGGGGGGGGTGGTGAGGCACCAAAAAGGGTGTGAAAAATGGGGCGAAAAGTAGGTCAATGGCAAGGGTGTTGTGTTGGCAAAGGGGGGGGGGGGGGTTGAGTCATCAGTCGGGCCCCGCTGAAAAAAACAGGTGGGGGGGGTGTGAAGAGGGGGGGTTTTGGGCCGTGAAAATCGCCCGGGTGAGAATAGCCAGTGACCGTGCTACCCCGGGAACTTTACTGTACGTTATTTTTTAAATTTTTCCCCCCTTTTAATACTCATCGCCCCCCAAATTTGCCCCCACCCTTTTTTTTTGCCCCTGGGTTTTAAACCCCAAAACGCCCCCCGGGTTTGGGAACCACTGTGTTATTTTAAACTATAAAAATGGGGCCCCCATGGGTTTCAAACCCCTTTGGGAAAATAAAATTTATTACTTTTAGAAAAATGTTGTATGCTATGTACTTTCTTTCATGGTATTTTATTGTAAAGTTTTTGGGGGGGGGGCAAATAGGCCTCTTAAAAATTT
>JBCFYV010010133.1:0-17314 GCA_039000515.1 Timema cristinae | reverse complement strand
TAAAAAATTTTTAAAAATTTAACGTGAAAATGCTGCTATCTGCTAAAGTCATTTTATGGTCTGAAGCAACAAAATAATGTTGTCAGTTAGCTTTGCATACATCCTACAATAAAAGTCGGAAGTAAAACAAACAATCCTTTAAAAAATATTCCATTCTCGCTCCCAATGTTTCACGTTATTAAACCGCATGAAAATTAATTGTGACTAAATCAAGAGTAAATAGTCTTTTAAACTTCATCCTTTTAAATTATACAAAATGTAGAACAAAATGATTTGTAATACAAGCTTAGTTTTGATTAAATTCACCATATACTTATCAAAGTGTTGACAAGCCAGATAAGAGAAAATTATTTAAACTATTTTAAAACAACAAATACCCCCAACATGTCCTTTAGTTGGGCTATCGCTGTGATAAAAAAAGTAAACGCTATCTAATGATGTCTTTTTTTATCATAGCAATATATATATGAGCTTTTTTTTTATGTTAAATAACTTTCAAAACAATTTGTGAATATACAAAATATCTAAATGTTTCTGTGAGTAAATAAATAAAAGAGAATTTTTATTTGTTTAGCATATTATACAAGCATTTTTACAGTTAGTATGAGAAATGAAAATCCTCATTGATGACGCTAATTTGTATGATTGTCGGACAGCAAATGATGATTTTAATTATGTTTTACAAGTTTGAACTAAAAAAAAAAATTAAAATAAACGTTGACAAGTTGTACTTCAATGTATATAATAATAAAACTTAATTTGAATTATTCTATCAAACTTATTTTATACATTTTTGTTTACAATTTATCTATTTCATCATAAGAATTTATTAATCAATTATTACTAATTTGGAACATACTTCATATCAGTTGAATGTAGGTTATTTCTTACCAGTAATGAGCTCCTGAAAGAAATAAAAAACAAACAATTTAATAATTTTCTGTGAAAAATGAAAATTACTTTAATAGTCTATAATATTTTTAGCTCCCATAAATTAAGTTTACGATAGAATATGAACTAAACTAAATGGATGAAACAATTTGAAGCTACACATAGAATCAACTATTTTCAATTATTGTGCAGTCATGAAGCCTTAAGAATTAATATGTTAATAAATACATAAGATTACAAAAGGAAACAAAAAGGTAATTATCATGAAATACAATCATTAAAATATTAAAAACAAAATAAATGATTTAGTAATATGTGCTTCTTTATTAACACAATAAATAACAAAAGAATACATTTAAAATATCTATAGGCAAGTTAAAGTTAAATATAAACCTCTTATACTAGAGCAGCTCATTTCCTACACTCATATTTAAGGAAATGGTTAAAATATTGCCATTAAGAGGTTATTGAAAATAGAACATATTTCTTTTTCCCCATCCATCTTGTTTTAGATCAAGAGTCGGGAACAGGTTGATTGTAACGGAGCATTTGATCTCGAAATAAAACTACATCATTTTTAAAATTCGATCTTTGGTATGCCCTTTTCACAGGACCTTAAGTTTTAAAATAATCGGGGAAAAAAGATTGCCGCCCCCTTTTTTTTAAAAAGGGTTATAAATATTTAGAACTCGGATGGAAAATCAGTTTTATTGAATTTCAAGCCTTTTAGTTTTTTAAAGATATAAAATTATCTAACTATCGGGTGTGTAAATGTTATTTTTACAGCTTGGTATATTTCGAAGGGTTTTATTCCTTTAAAAATCCTTTGTTGTTGGAATCCCTAGAAAAAAAAATGTTATTTTCAAAAATGGTGAAATGTTGTGTTTGAAGGAGAAACCCCTTTTTAAAAACTGCTTCTTTTTATTTTTATGTATAATAAATATAATTACTTTAAAAAAAATTATTTTTTTTTTTTTCAGTTCTTAAAATGTACGTTTCAATACTGAAAAATGGACAGTTTATATTGTATAAATGACCATATTTTGTGACAAGACTGTACAAATATTTTTAAATCTAACACTTGCGAAAATGTTGGCTTTTTAGGTTATTAACTTTAGGAACGGATGGGTTTGGTTTTAAAAAAAGTAAAGTTACATTGACAGAAAAGGAAATGAGTGAAAAATCAACCCCTTTTCTGACGATTAGTTGGGCTTTGAACCTTGTCTTTCACTTCAAAGCAGCTTGCTACAGACTACAACACTTCAATAAGGAAATATTTTTGGTAAGCAAATCGTGCTCAACAATGACATTTCCTGTGATGTTGGGGAGAGGTTGGATAAAAAAAACTGTAAGCTAGTTTAACGGGTCTCCTGTGTGTGCCTCTGTCATTTCTTTACCAACCTATTTTTTTTTTATAAATAGTTCTTAAAATGTCAAAAATTTGTGAACAAGATTTCAATAGAAAGGGTAAGAACTTTGATTTGAGTGCGAGACGATAAAACAGTTTGGCACCAACCGTATTTTGTTTAGTTGAGAAGACACAGCAGACATAATAGACCGGTATGAACATTACTTTGTACTGCACGGCAAATGTGTTTCTCCCCCAAATGGGTGGTTTGCGATGATCGGGGAGGGGGGGGTTTAATTTCAGTCAAGAGTGTTTTGGTTTTTTTTTTTTATCTTTTGGTTTCCCCTTACCCTTTGGTATCCCCAATGGAGATAACCCACCCCCCAAACGGTAAAGGGTTTGAACCAGGTGCATTTTTTAAATTGCTATTTTTTTCTACAAGTTCAACCTTTTGTCCTGTAAAAAGTAGTAAAATAAGTTTTTTTTAAACACTGTTTAAACAAATTTTAAAATAATCCCTTTAAGTACAAAAATTTAATGGATATCGTTTATTTTTTACAACAGTGCAAACTGACCAAAAAAAATAATTGAGAAAAAGGGGGTGCCCCTCCGTATTCAAAAATGGTTTGTTTCAGCGATCACTGCTTGAAAAAATGCATTGACTACCTGTTTTAATAGTTTGAACAGGTCGCCCCCGTGGTTCGGATTCCACGTTAAACTGTAGGTCCTTCATTTCATCTCCAATCCCTACCATTCCTTAGCGTTAAGGGGTTACCCTAACGGGGTGTAAAAACGCGGGTAAAAATATTAAAAAATTAATAATAATAATAATAATAATAAAAAATTAGTGTGAAGCAAAGTTTTAAAAATGTGGCCATTTTTAAATTTTGAAAACTTTAAAAGCTAAGGGAGTTTAAAACTATTCAAACAACTGTCATTTTTTGTTCAATTTTTTAAACAAACCCATCCAAAAAAAAAACCTAATTGTTAAAACCCTTTGTTTGCTATTTTTTTTTTATTAATGAAAAAAAAGGGAAAATGGCGCCAAACAGTGTTTTAGATTAAAATTAAAAAGGGGATAGTCGGGAGGCTAAACTCGCCAGAAAAAATGTGGGCCTCTATGTTCACACAAAAAAAAAACAAAACTATGATATTCCTGCGGTTTTTATCAATCCTTTCTTGTTACTACCACCAGCCCTAATGCTCATGCGGTGGGCCTCTAATTCCAAACATTCCCACAATTCCCTCTCTTTTATTCCCTCATTTTGTTTTCAAATTCTCCTCTTGTGTTTATTTTTTTCCTTTTTTTTTTTTGGTTTTATTGACAGCTAGCGAATCCCAACATTGTTGAAGCACTTTTTTAAAACATTTTTGGGAAAATAATTTTATATTTGCTAATTATTACTATGTTTCACTAAAAAAATTTTATCAATCAATTTTAGCAATACTTAGGCCAACTTACAATGTCACGTTCAAGTCCTGAAAACTTTTTTATGTAGTTTTGTTTTTTATAATAAATTTTAAAAAATAAATTCTAGTTTCCCTTCTAGTTTTTCTTTTAACTTGTGCAATGAGAAGGGGAGAGTGATGTGCCTCAAATATTGTGAATTTGGGGAAAAAGTTTTTTGGTGTTTAGCCCTTTCCCCGTCTTCCTTTTACAATTTTTTATTAAAAAATAAACTAATCGAATTTATTTGAAATGAGTACAGGATATATGGTTCAAGTATGAAAAGAGGGAAAGCACACTTAATAATGCTAACCAATGTTTTGTAGTAATAAAAATAGTTTTGTAAGAAAATTACAGCCCCGTCCTTCAACCTTTGATTGTTTTTTATATTTGAAGTTTAAAGTTACATGTGCCCGATAAATTCAAAAGGGGAAAAGTTAAGTGACAAAAAATTTGGATATAAGAAATATATTTATAAATGAAAGGGGAGTTTTAGTAAAACTAGAAAAAAAAATTGAATCCAAATTAAAATTGTCTCAAAATCTCAAACCTTTAATATTTACAATGTGCAATTTAATTTAAAAAAATTGAACTATATTATATTAAAATTTAAAAAAAAATATTTTGTTCAAGGTCACTAAAAAATTGTATTTTGTTATCATGTCTATTATTTTATAAAAAAAAAATACTTTTACTTTTTTATTAAATTAATTTTGGTAATAGTTTTTTGTTTACTCTGCCAACTACACAAGTTTATATTTTTCTTTTCCCAAATATTTTTTTGAAGAAAGGTTTTTATAATTGTATTCGGTATTTTTTAAAGTTTTTAAGAGTCTAAAATACAGGGATTTGAGGAAACAAAGCATCCCGTTTTCATAAGAAACAAGGTCGGGGGATTTAGGTGTTTGTTTTAGCAGTATAAATTTTTTTCTGTTGTCTCTTTTACTCAAAAAGTCATTATGTGTGTTCCCTTTTATTTTTCGTTTTTTTTCTACATTCTTAGCTGAATAAAAAAATTTTCTTTTAAAAGAGTTGTTTAAAAATTAATAAGCATCCTACCAAAATTATTTAATAAAAAGCCATGGTGGTTTTTTGTTTTTAAATTTAAAAATAATAACGATTGTTTAAGTGGTGTGGTGGCCCCAAAAAAAAATTTTTTACTAAAAAAATATTTTAAAAAATAAAACCTAACATTTTTTTGGTTAAAAAATAATTAAATATTGGTTCCTACCTCTTTGATGTGGCTATTTTAAATTTTGAACATAAAATTTTAACGTTTTGAATATTTATCACGGGGCACCCTGAATTTTGAACAGAATTTTCCTTTCAAAAAAGTTTCTGTTAAGTCAAAATGTGTCATGAATATATTAACAACTGTTAGATTATATGTGTCAAAAAATTAAAACTAAAAATATCTACTTAAAAGTTTTATATGTTTGCCCCAAATTTTTTTAGCCCTGTAAAAAAAAACCATGAATTTAAAACTTGTGGCCCCTTCTAGGGCACCCCATAGATCATGTGACTACAAAAATTATTTGCTTTCCGTCTAAGTCTGTGTTAATTAACAACTAGATTTAGGTTAAAAACACAACATTTACAACTTAAAAATGTTTTTTCAAAGTATATTACTACAAATTTTTTTGGGAATTATGGGCCCTTGGTTGTTAAAACACATAATACTTTCCCGAAAAAAAGATTAAAAAAATTTGTGTGATTGTACAGTTTGGTTTAAGATGTTTTTTAAAATTTCAAAACTATTGGGTGAACATTTAAATGTTTTTAATTAAGTTCAAATGCTTAATGTTTTTTTTTTTTGTCCAGTTTTGTAGCTATTTTAAAAATAATTTGTTATTTTGGGAAGGGTTTATGTACTATAGTTTTTCATGTAGAAATTATTTTCTTTGATCACTCATGTAATTGCATGTTATATGCTTTATATTTAAAAATTGTTTTTTATGTTTTGACTTTTTTAAATGATAACTGTTCAAAAAATTGTGTCAAAAATAAAAAAAGGGATTTAAAATTAGGGTTTTATGCTGAGGACAATAATTGCCGGGACATTCCCTTTGAATTAATTTTGTCCCGTTTTAATAAAAGAAAAAAAAAAAAAATGTGCTTAAACAAATTTAAAACCAAAATTTTTAATTTGAAACTAATGTTTTATGGAAATTTTGAGGAAATAAAAATTTTCCTTGGGCAAAACCCTTCAAAAAAAATCTAACCAAACAAGTACATTTTTAATACAAGTATGAAAAAATGTTTTCTCATTTTTTTATAAAATTTGGGAAACCACCCTTTGTGATGTCAAAAAAGTTCTTTTGGGCCAATGAACCCTTACTAAAGTAAAGAAGGTTGTCTGTACCCGAAAACAAATTTGTTTATAATAATATTTTTTAAATAAATGTTTTTTTTAAATGGATTTTTTTTTTCATCCTTTTCATTTTCCAGCCTGTACCCTTGGGTCAGTTTTTTTAATTCAAGCCATATATTTTCCAAACCGGCTTGTGGGCTATCGTAGCTTATTGCCTTAAAATCTAAAAATTAAGGTTTAAAAGGGGATACATCCAGTCCCAGCTTTAAATTTCATCCTCTGAAAAGGTAAACAAATTTTTCCCCAATTTAAAAATTTTTTATCTGGGGAATCAAACCCGGGGATCTTTTAGTTCGTAAAAGACAGCTACGGATAAAAATAGGTGTCGGATTGTTATTGGTATTGAAGTTAAAGAAATTTGCAGAAAATTTGTTTTGTTATTTAGTATGGTAGTGGTAGTTTAAATATTTTCCCAATCAGATGATTTAAATGAGTTAATGATTGTTGTTTGTAAGTTAATTTGAAAAAAAAATGTTCATTTTTCATCTACTAGCTCGCTAGAAAATTTTGTCAAAAATGGGTCACCAATATGAAAAAAACATTGTTAGGCTGACATGTTGGGGAGCAAGAAATGTAGCTCATTAGTAAATTTTCATTTTAATTTATTTTGATTATGTATTAAATTTTTTCTTTCCAAATAATCGTCTCCACTAAATTAATCAAACAAAGCTTGGGGTTTCAACTTTAAAACACTTGTTTCTTCCACTTAAACCCAGAGTTTTTACTAACAGTTTTTAGTCTTGTAGGAGATGAATCACTTGTTTTTTTAAAAACAAATTTCGGCACAATGCTCAAAGAAAGGGATTGGATTTTGTGGGTTTTGTTGGTTTGGGTGTCATATGTTTTTCCAATTAACAAAATAATATTAGGTATTTACAAATGTAAAAAAATATTGTTAAAAAAAATCAAATCAATTAATTTTCAAATTAAATGTTATTTTAGCTTTAAATGTGTATATTTTTGGTGTTTTTGTGTGTGTGTGTGTGTAAAACCTATGTTTTGCATATATGTTCAAAAAAAGAAAGAAAAAAATGTTTTTTAAAATCTTTGGGTTCCCCTGTTTTTTAAAAGTGATGTGACACAATTTAACAATTTTTGTTTTGTGGTTGTGTATAGTAAAATAAAAAAAACCCCCTTAATGGTATGATTGTGTTTCAATGTAAATTTTTTTTTTTAATTTAAATAAAGGGGTAACTTGAAGATTAATCAGACTAATGAAATTAATCAAAAGACAATATTATTTTTATCAACAATGTAGACATATTTTTAAAATATTGATTTATTAAAACAAGTAGATTTAAAATGAGCTTGAAGCAGAAAACAAATAAAAGGTTTGCCCCTAATTATAGGCCCGCATAATTTTGAAGTAATGTTTGAAATATAAAATCAAATTCCACTTTCCTATTGAAATTTTTTAAATTTAAAATCAATCAATCTTTCAGCAAAAAAATATCTTATGTTGATTGCTTACGAAAAATATAGCCAAATTTAAAAATCCTTTTATTTTTGTTTATTTGAATATGTGAAGCTATTATTATTCATTTTTTAAAAATAAACATTTTGTTTTAAATGTTATAGAAATAAATTTTCAAAAAACTTTCTGATGCAAAAAAACTGCATTTTATTTCAAAATATTATTACAGCAGCATTGGTATTTAAGATTTTTTTCCTATTGAGGAAAGTTACTTTGAGTAATTTTTTCAAATAAATTATGTGATTAACTTACCCCTAATTTGAATTAATTTTTAAATGACAATGCACTTTTAAAAAAAAATTGGTAAAAATAATGAATCAAACTCTTTAAAAGTACAATTTTTACTGAAAATTGAACTCAAATAATTAAAAATTTATGGAGGAAATATCTTGGGGGAAAAATTGTTAAATATTATTATCTTTCAAAAAAAAGTTAAATTGTGAAAATTTTTTGTTGTTATAGGCTATATTTAAAATTTTAAATTATGTAGTTAAATTAAATATTCTGCCCCTTAAACTTTTGATTTCCTGTGTGAATTGTAAAATAAATTAAGTAATGGAGGAAAATATTTTGATAAAACCCTTAAAAAAAACATTTGTGTGTTAAAGACCTGTACATACTTTTAGAGTAACATGTCATGTATTTTTATGTAATTAATATGTATAAGAACAAAAATTTTTCACAAAATTTGTAAATGCCAAAAGGTAAATTGAACTAATGTCAAGGAGGTTTGAAATAAATTTTTTGTGAGGAGCAAACATTGCTTTATTATTTTTGTAAGAAAACACTATTCTTAAAATTTTTTTTGAAATATTTTTTAAAAAATAAACAAGGTGGGGAGTTCTATGTTTTATTAACATGTTGATTAGATAAAGAAATGTTAAGTGAGAGGAGAAGAAGGGGAAAGGAAAAAGGGAAAGATGGGGGCATTTTATTAAACGACCCGGCCACAGGCTGGAAAAAGTTGATGAGGATGATGGAGGAGGAGGAGGAGGGAAATGTAGGAATTACAACTACTGTATATTGAGGTCTGTACCCCTTGTGTCTTGCTAAGTTTTTTTAGAAATTTTTAATATTTGGAATTTGAAGTTTGAATTAATGAACTACAAGGCTATTTTTAATTAACTGGCCACTGGACAAAAAGATAACAGTAATGGCGGCCCCCTTGGAGAAAAAAAACCTAGGTTGAAGGATTTTTGGGCGGTTTTTGGTTGATTTTATTCAAGAAAGGGGTTTTTCCTTTGTCCGAAGGGGCACTGTAAAGTACATCAACTGTTTCCTCTTTTTTTATTTTTTAAATCCCCCTTTCTGTTTCCGCCTGTTGCCTTTGGTCATTTTTTGTTCAAGTATATATTTCCCCCTACAGATTTAGGCCTGCCATACTTCATATGCCTTTTTAAATTAAAATTAAGATAGGGCAAGTAAACATCCTTCCCTGGCGTTTAATTTCCATATAAAGGGTAACCCAATTCACCTTGATGTACATTTTTTGGCCCTACCGGGAATCGAACTCGGGACCTTAGCCAGTAGACAATTGCATGACGGGCTAAGGTGTCGGGTCGTTCCTTTTAATTTATAAAAAACCCTATTTTGTTTGTTCTTTATTTGTTTGTATCCCCTTTTTTTTAAATTTATACATTTATAAACAGTACCTAATTATAATCAATGAACAAAAAAATTTAAAAAAAAAGGAACCCCTCATAAAAGGGGCTCCGGCAGTCAAATTATAAACATAATCCCATCAGTTCCTCAAAAGGTTACAGGGCGAAAATGGGAGTAAATTTGTTTTCTGATGTTCTTGTCAGGATGAGTGTTCTCAAGGGCATTTTTGTTTTTGTGCATGGCTCCTTTTCTTTGATATAGTCCGATCGTTGATTTTATCTAGTAACTTATACGCAAAGTAAGGATTAAACACTGTGAATCAAGACAAAACTGAAGAAGAAAAACAGGATTAAAGCAACTGGTTTGTTAGTTTTTGAAATAAATTAGACTAGAGACATTTTTTTTTGTGGAATACTCATAACAAAAATTTTCAGTTATAATATAAAGGGGTTTTACTCTAAAGCAGACGGTATCAAAATAACTTGCAATCAGTAAATGTTGTGACTTTTAAAAGTTATTTTTAATCGGGTGCATATGTTTTAAACTTTATTTTAAAAATTATTATTACTCAACGTACATGCAGAAACGTGGATAATGAAGGAACAATAAGGCAGTATGGGGCGAATGAAATGAGTTTCTGAAAAAACAGGATCGGTTTAAACATTCTGGTTAGGGTTTTATTTTTTTTGTTTTTTGTTTTAAATTCCACTTTACGCCAAAAACCAAAAACCTATTTTTTTTTTTGTATCGGCGGGGCCCGGAGAAATAAAAAGGTGCAAAACTTTGTAAAATAACTTGGAAATTTTTTTTTATATCAAGTATTATTTTTCATTGTATGACTATCAAACTTGTTTTAAAATTACACTCATGTAAACTAGGCGGAAAAAATAATGTTAACTTTTTGAGAAAAAAAAATAATTCTAGTTCTTAAGAAAAAAATTGAAAACCAAAAAAAACCCTCTCTTATAAAAGTTACTTTTTTTTGTCAGGTCTTAAAACCCGTCCCGAGAACGCCTTATCTTTAATTTGATCACTATCCTCAGCTCTGTCTGACCCTTAAAAATGATTAAATGTTTTTATGCTTTGGACTCAAACTAATAAAATTTCCCCGGGGGCAAAAAGATTAAACTTTATGTAACAACACTTTAACAATCTTTCTTTTTACCCCTTAACGCATAATATGAGTACTATGAGGAATGGGTTAAGGAAATGAGGAACTTACCCGCATTAGCTTTGGGGGGGAGAATGGGAAAACTACTATAGTGTGGAAATAAAAAAAAAATTTTTTTGTGTGAAATCAAAAGGTGTGATTAAACCTCGCTCTTTTGGGTCAGTCAAAACATTTGTATTGTAGCCAACCCGATGGGTTTAATGTTTTCTTAGTAAACAATTGAAGAGCAAATAGTACAGATCATTCCGCGAAAAACCTTGCCCTGGGCCTCAGTTTTGGCTTAGGAACCCTTTGGAAAATTATCATATTACACCCTTGAGCAAAGAGTCTGCCAGGATGTGTATTTTCCTTTCCCCAGTATTTTCACAGCGACGTAATGGACCCTGAAAATGATCCCTCATTTACAAGGAGAAAAAAGGGGGGAAAAAAACTTCCATTTTATTATGTATAACACAAAAATTTATTTATAGTGTAAAAAAAAGTAAACGACAAGAATGAGGGTAAAAGTTAAAAAAGGAATAGTACCAACATTCACCTGAAGGGGGATGGGGGAAAAAAAAACTATCGAAAACCCCATGTGGGAAAAAACCCTCCCTTGGACTTTTGGCACGACCAAAAAAAAAAACCCCAAACCCCGACCTAGTGGGTTTAAATGTCCCCGAGTTAGTAGTAGTTATTTGAAAAGTTAATTTTATTTTCAAAATATTTTCCATTGGATTTGACACATAAAATTTGGATTGCGACATTGGATCAGCTCAAAAAAGGAAAAAAAATAAAATTAATCAAATTCTTAAAAAATTAACAAAAAAAAGATGTGATCAATAAATCATGTCTTATGTTTTTCAGACAACAAATTTAAGTCAATTTATTTTTCAGGGGGCAAAATAAATATTATTTAGTAATTTGTATTTTAAAAAAGCTTTCGCTTTACCTTAGACTAGAAAAGCCAAATTTCAAACATTCCAAATCTCTCAGAGCTGGTGGGGAAAGTTTTAGGATTTAAAGTATTAATGAGCTTTCCTACAGCAAAACTTATGTAGGTCTCAATAAACAAAGCATATAAATTATAAATTTTGGTAATAGGTACCTTGAATATTAGTTGGTAGAAGGTTTTTTCCCTAATCTATTGCGCTTTGCTTTCCCCTGCTTTTTGAAGGATTTTCTATAATCTGTAAATTGTAGCGCCTTGAGTTGTTCCTCCAAAACAGACAATTGCTAAAAAAAAAATAACAATAACAAAAGCGTAAACAAACCATTTTTATTTGTTTAGAAGGATTTCATAGCTGGGGTTTGAAATAGCACTTTGTCGTTACAACCAGTTTGTGCTATATGCCTCCGTATTAATTACTTTATGTGTTATAAATTACTAAGGTTGAATTTAGTATAATTGTACATGCTTTGCCATGAAGGGAAAGTAGAAAATACACTTGGTACACACAACCGAGATCGAACCCTGATCTCTTTGTCATTGGCTGTCTAGTCTATCATGAGAGGGATGGCTTAGCCCATGAGGTTACTGAACCTCAAGTTGTATTGAAGAAATAGTAACGTCCAATGTTTTTGGTTATAGTGACAACCTCCATAGCTACTCATCCCAGATGGGTCTCAATTCTACAGTTTTCTAAAATCAAATACAGAAAATTGCACGGCGAAATTATATTTTAGTTTGAGCTGAATTGTCTACCTAAGCTGAGACACGTTATCTGTGGGTGAAATTACTGATCTTAAAAAAAAAAGTTCTGTTATATATCAAATTAAATACTTTGGAATAATCTTTGTAATTATGTTTAGTGATGTTAAACCCAACCATCAAACAGCAATAGTCCTACAAGCTTGACAAGAGAAGAAATGTAACCTGTGTTTGACATAATTGTACCTTAGCTAAAGTTCTTGGTCTTACACTGTATTTGGTTTGACTGTAGATTCCAGGCAGAGCTTGAGTACGAAGCAAGTGATGAAGCTTGAAAAGGATATAAAAAACCCATGTTTTGCCTCCAGTTCCAAAGCATCAATTTTCGATGCTTCAACAACTTCTTTGTAGTTCTGATAAGTAAATTTATATATAAGCATTTAGTAAATTAGAGGACCTAAAGATAAATGCTCTTGCTAGTTTATTTGATAGCCTCTAATGCGAATTTTATAATTCATTTTAAACTTACTGTACAACAATTTTAATTTTTTAAATAACAAAATGTGAACAAAAAGTGAAAACAAATGATCATTCGATCTTATTTGATGTTGAAAAGTGTGCTTGCCAACTAAATATTAAGGGAAATTAGTTAACATTTTGAACTGCTTTATTGCCGGTGGCAGGGAGATCGGGGTTTGACTCTCAGTTGGCAGTATTGAAACTGCTTTTTATCAAACGATCACTCAATTTTCCCTTCACATAGATATGAGTGCATTTCTTCCAAAATGTTAGAAAGAGAAGATATTTATTAATTATGTTACTAAAATTCTGTAAAAGGTTTAAAGGTCTCCATCTTTACTCTGATGTGTATATTATTTCTTAACTTTGCAACTTATTTGAATTAGTGAAAGTAACTATGCATGGTCACACCATGGGCTCTTTTAGAGAAAGTGACTCCGAAATATGTTCTCGAGTTAGAATGTTTTGATGAAAAACTAGGTTATACCCTCTTTAGTGTATTTTCACCCACTTAAATTCACTAAGGAATAAATATCACAGTTATTTTCATTAAAACTATTGCGAGTTAAGTTGGGTCCAGGATAAATGTTATGTTGTATGAAATGGTCAAGTTGTGGTGTAATTTGTATAGTCTTGTGATCCTTTTATGGAAACGTATGATTTGAATAAATAATACTTAATCTAATGATGTTAAAATTGTTGATACATTTTGCTTGGTAAGAATTATAAGTTCAGTATCGATACAAGTTAATCGTGATGATTAGCCACGTCTTACTACCCGTTCTGTTTAAATGCTTATGTGTTTGGGATGAGTAAGGTTGAATTTAGAAGAAGTGCACCCTCATTTTCACGGTAAGGTGAGTGGAAAACAATTTAGGGAAAAAATTACCTTCAGTACCGTTACGCCTGACCGAGATTGAACCTCGATCTCACCGTCATCAGCAGTTTAGTCTATTGTGTGAGTGACGCCTTTAGACTATGCAAAACCTCGGAAGTTGGTTTTATAAAAAAAAAATTAACAAGACAATGACAATAAGGTAACTTACAATATTGTGCCATTTATACAAATTTTAAGTTATTTGGATTGTGACCCTTCACCTGCATTTGATGTATCAGAAATTTATTATTTTCCAAAACTTGGTGGATCCATTGCTTTAATTTATAGTAGTCAAAGAAACGGCTTCTGACATAATGGCCTCTCCAAAGTTTCTGAATCTTTGTGGCCGTGAGGTTGTAATGTTGCAAACAAAATCTTGTTCACTGCTTTCTTTAAAAAAAAAGTGACTATAAATTTTATTATAGTAAAAATTACATTTATTCAGCTAAATCAAACCAATAATTCATTATTGGTCAAAAGAGTAATCAAATAACTTAATCATTGACTTACTTTGAGCAAAATAAAGTAAAACTTTTCTCCCAGAAAAACCTCTCCAATGACGTTGTATTGTTGGGGCCCGCTGAGTGGAGTTTATGAAGATGGTTTCGAATGAACCAACCTCGAAACAGCTCTGTATTTTTCGGGCTGCTATGAATTCCTTCCGTCTGTTTAGTTCTGCATCACTTAGCACACAGATAAAACAAGGAAAGGAATTACTTTAGTGACTAATTTAATACCTACGTTTTATTGATTTATGAGAATGGATTATTTATCTAAAACGTTTCACTGCGCATTTCTCTTGAAGAGTGGTGCATGACGGAAAGCTGTTTTGGCACTAAAATTGATTGAATGTAATCTTGTTGAAAATTCTAGATTATTTATGTGAGTCTACCATAATTATTGCTTTCATAGCTCAATTGCTTACTAGTAAGCCCCCTTGAAAATAAATCCTTAAAGATATTAATATAATCACAGGGGATACGATACGTTGGTTGCTAATAAGATTTTTGCTGATTCCTAACAATTCCGTATCTTATAATTTAACCAGACGACTGTAATAAATAATTGTCTTTCCTATCGTTACCAATAAATTTAAGGCATTGATCTTGGACCAGTCAACAATGCTGATGTAGTACAAGAAGAGAAAAAACATCTTAAGGTGACCATCTAGCAGAGTACTAAGGCGCTTTGCAGCTGTCCGAAAATTCCTCATTATTAAAGAAGTGATTTGTTATTTCAAACTGTGATTTAGATTCAAAATTTAGGTTAACAGAGTTTATAGTCTCTGTTGGGTTAAAAACTTCAAAATTATAAGATATATTTTTAAAAAAATATTCGTGAAAATATAAAATTAGCTTATTTTCAGTAACGTTTTATAGAAAAAGTTTTAGTTTTGAGATCAATAGTATAGTGGTCAGAAACAAAAATCTATCCTTCCTCAAACATATAATATTTTATAAATGGTCAAAAACAGGAAATTTTAAGATATTATAGGTTTTGTTTTAGTGGTTTTGAAGCTTTAGACTTTCCAGTTTCATGAGATATTTCCTTTCAAGTAGATTGCACAGGTCCTAAACACAAAAAGCCTAATATCTAAACTAATGAGATGTATCAAATGATAATAGTTTTTATAATGGCTTAATTATATTGCCGTAATACAGATTAATGTTACGAGCATTGACTTGTAAGCTATACCATATCATTGTTTGCCAAGGAGATCTATTAATGTTATTAATAAGTTATTGATTAACCATGTGGACAAATATTTGTGATAAATTTATAAATATTAAATATATTGTCAATGTGATTGAAATAAATATTATTTCTTACTCTTCTCTAAGTGTTATTTCATTAAATATTTATATGCATCTTCCAACAAACAAGCAATTGATGCCATAAAAAGGTATCACAATATTCAAAATTACAGGCACCACAATAAGATATGGACTTTGCAGGATCTGAACAAGAGTACAAACAACAATGTACATTGATTACATAACGTTTTTGTTTGATGTCAACAACAAAAACAAAAAATATTTTAAATAATATTATTGCATCCTTAGACAATTAATTATTCAAATTACAAACAATGGGCGACTATAATCGATTTAATCGCTGGCTTATATATAGTAAGATATATCGATTGTTATTTTAGTAATTCGATTACTTATATCGATTTATAATCCTGCGAAAGTACGAGTTAAATCGACTATATTTCTAAAGTCATAAGCAAACTGATGGAATCGGTTTAAAAAAAAGTTTTATTTTTCAAATTTTTTATAATTTGATGCCGATTTAAGAATTTAGAAACCATTCAAAAAACTGGCTTAATGTTTTGGCTGGCATTGTATTTCATTCAAATATGAATTAACGTGACCTGTTACACAAACATAATAATAAAATAATTTTAAGAATCATTAAAGTATACAATCATTCTACAATTAGTGTAGTAGATAGGCACAACAAAAGTAAACGCGTTGTGTTCTTAATATTTTAGTGACTTTCCTAAACTAAGGAATTAAAAATTGTGAGGCTGCTTGACGGTAGGATAATTCGATGGTTTAGTTTAACTTGTAAATAAAATGCAATCACGTTAAAAAACTTATGAAAACCTAAAAATTAATAATCTACAAATTTATTTTAATAGCAATTGGTCAATCACCGTCTCTTTAGTTCTTTCTACGCCTCAGAATCCAAGAATATTTGTTGCTAGCTACTAGGAGACTAGAATATACAAGAGGTAACCTAACACAGATAACTTCTAACATTTTAGTGTACTCTATGCCTCACAGATGGCTCTGTCAGTAACATTATTGATTATTATTTCAAATAGTGTACTCATTGTTTCACAGATGGCTCTGTCAGTCACTTTAGCTTACATCTTAAAATTTGAGAATATTTTGTTGCTAGCTACTAGGAGACTAGAATATAAAAAGAGGTATCTAAAACGCATTACTTCTTCATTTTAGTGTACTCTTATGTCTCACAGATGGGCCTCTGTCAGTAACATTATTGACTTATTATTTCCAAATAGTGTGTTCATTGTTTCACAGATGGCTCTGTCAGTCACTTTAGCTTTATGCCTTGAAATTTGAGGAATATTTTGTTGAGAGATATTAGGCGACTAGAATAAAGCAAGAGGTATTTTATCGTTACTTCCAAATAGTGTATTAATTGTTTCACAGATGGCTCTGTCAGTCGTTTTCAAAGGATGATTATTTACCAATAGTGTAATTATTATCTCAAAGATAGCTCTGTCAGTCACTTAAGTTTTCCACCCCAAGAATTTATAATATTTTGTGCCAACTTAGGAGGATTTTCTCACAAATTACTTTAGAATTTGTAGATATTTGTTAAGAATTATTGGAAGAGATATAATTTTATTTATCATCTATTTAGTAAAAATTACCCTAGCCAAATATACATTATTAATTAACCTTATCTGGTGCTGGTGGTTAGGGGTAAGGTGTCAGACTTCATGTGGCGGCGGGGTTCAATCCTCGGTCTCGGAAAGATTTATCTGATTACAACCCTTCCATTTACTCTGACAAGACATCTTGTGAATGTGAGGAATGCAGGTCTCCACCGTGGTTCGGATTCCACTTAAACTGTAGGTCCTTATTTCATCTCACAATCACCCTACATTCCATTAGCGTAGTGGTATACCGAGGGTAGTAAGACGCGGTGTATATATATTTTAATTAACATTATCGGCTATATTTATGTTCAGTTCAGCAATGTTCATTTTTATTTTGTTCATCATTGGATCAAACCACGTATAAGGGTTTTTGCGTGACTTAATTGTTTGGGATTTAATTATAATCTCCCCCTTCCTCTATTATTAAAACATATAGTTTATAGTAAATTTATGTAGTCTATTAGTTTATTGCAAAGTATCAAGTTGTCAATTAAACCTTTTTGCTAAAAATTTTTCTAAAAAAAAACAAATTTTAAAATAAAAAAAACAAAAAAAAATTTTTTATT
>JBCFYV010010132.1:0-16482 GCA_039000515.1 Timema cristinae | reverse complement strand
ACAAAAACTTTTACCCGGGCATTTTCTTAGTATCGGTATGACACTTTTCGTAACCCTTCACGCATAAATATAAGAAAGCTTACAATATACATACAAACATTTACTATTCACATTGACTTTGGGAAGCATACTTGACATAAATAAGAAGTTAGTAACGAGCGCACCCGCCTCGGTGGCGTAGATAAGCTAACGCGCTAGTCGTGGTTGACCCTAAAACTGCTGAGAATGGGGAGATCGAGGCTTGAATCTCGGTCGGGTGAACTGGGGGTGGTTTTTTCCTCAAGGGTTTTCCACTCTCCCTCCACGCAAATGCGGGCTCACTTCCACTTTTTTCCCAACCTTCCCAATTTCCCTAATCCATTAGCGTAATTAGAAACTTAGGCGTATAACCCGAACGGGTAGTAAGACGTGGTGCTGAATAATAATTTAAAAAAGTGCTGCACTACACAGTCACATGATCCGAACAGAAGCAAGCTTGGCTAGTTCACGAGCGGGACTTTTACGCACCCTGCGTGTTAGGGTAGAGCTGAATGCTGGCCGGTAAAGTGAACGAGCCTTCCCTACAACTCTAGTAGCCTTTTAGTATAAGGAAGGACCCTTTCAAGATGACCAAAAATATCCCTTAAAATTTGAAATTTTCTCAGTGAGTTGAGTAATTGCAGGAGGGAAGGGGAGCTTGGAGGTAAACATTTTCCAAAAACAAATTTATATTTAATTACTTCTCTGTATTGTAAAGAATTTAAATGTATTAATTAGGTACGGGAAACAATACAAATAGACATTTACATAATAATAAATAATATAATAATAATAATAAAAATTTAATAATAATAATTAATAATAATAATTATATTATTATTATTATTATTATTATTTAAAATTGCATTCTGAGAATAGTGGTGATGGAGTATAATAGAGAAAAAAACTTTTTTGAGATTAGGAAAAAAATAAAAATTTTGCCCAGATAAATAAAGATAAATCAAATCCCAGATTTGCCAAAAAAACGGGTAGACTCTAAATTTCTCAAAGTGGGTTGGGAATAAGGAATCCAAAATCTACAAAATTAATAGAAAACTACTACAATCTCAGTGCAGTGTCGTTAAAAATTGAAATTTTTGGGATGCCGTAAATGCACCACTCTAAATAATAATAAGTCTGAGCATTTTAAAATGTAACTCCATGAAATCAATGGGGGGCGGGGGAGTATAAAAAAACTTTTTATCTATAGTTTAAAATCGAAATTTGGCTGGCAGGTAAAGAACAACTATAGATAAAAAAGTATTCTTAAAACTATTTTTGTTTTAAAATGGGAGTTAGAGAAATTATGATTGGGGAAAGGGGAAAGGAAAAATTTTCAAAAACCAATAGAAAACAAAATTTCTAACAGAACAATTTATTGATAAGCTGAGGTTCTTATACTAGAGTGATTCTTTCAAATTAATTCATGTTTAGTTAGTAAATTTTAAACTATTTTCTTTTGGTTTTCATTTCAACAATGTCTCTGCGTAAGCGAGAAAATATTGATGTAAAGACTGCAATAATATATAAAATAGATTATATATATATTTATAAAAAGATTTTCTTCTTATAGGTAGTAGTTAATTTTGCTTCACAACAACAAAGTTTTCGCCTCATACGGTCTGAAATTGAAATTTTTGGTATTTAGCGGGTTTTCAAACTGCGAGGCGCGAAGGGATTTAATGAGGTGGAACCAATTTCTCACTTTTTTCGATTTTCCCTAAATTAGAGACTAAAAAATTAATATTCTTTTTGGGCCTATGAAACAAAAAAATTTAAATTTAATACTTAAAAAACCTTTACTATTTTTATAAACTTCAAAAACTCTACAAAAAAATAATTAAATCAATTAAATAATAAAGTCTCTTTTTTGTTTTTTTAACGTAAAAAAGTTTTTATTCTAAGAAAAGGTCTTAAAATTAATTTTATTTCATATAAGGGTCAAGAGTATAGAGTTTGAGAAAACCTGGTTTAGATGATTTGCTAAAAAAAAGATAAATTTTCCCAACTTTAAATGTGAGCGAACCCTGGGGAAACTCGATAATTAAAATGTTTTTTAAAAAAAAGAATGATTTATTAAATTTATTTTGCAAAATTAATAAACAAATATATTTGAAAGACTGATAAAATAACTTTTTCACTTAAAAAAAAAAAATTCAAAATTCAAAATAAAAAAAAAATTAAAAAGAGTGACCACATGTATTGCTAATTAATAAAAAAAGGTACGGGTCAAAAAATTTATTTCTGGGACAAAAACGGTACAAAAATTTTTTTTTAGCACCCCCGTCTTACACCCGTTCGGGTTTTTGCACTTACGCTAAGTGTAATGGTAGGGTGATTGTGAGTGAAATGAAGGGCCTACGTTTTAAAGTGGGAATCCGAACCACGGGGGTGCCTGGCACTCCCCCCATTTAAATAGGGCTTACAAAAATTAGTACAAAACCTGGCAATGTAAAAATTCAAAACAAAAATGGGACTACGTATAATGGCGTCGCTATAAACCTTGGGAAGTATAAATTTAGAAAAGATTATATATTTTTAAAAGGTAGTATAATATTTAAAATAAACACTAAAAACCCCCTCGCCATTTTTAGCATCACTACAAATCTTTAAAGAAAGTTTCCGAAGACAGCAAAACATATTTTTAAAAAAGGTCTAAAAAATTTAAATTTACAAAAAGTCGTTTGGGGCCTAAAAGGCATTTGGCCTAAAAGGCGTTTGGCCTAAAATCATTTGCCTAAAACTTTGGCCTAAAAGCAGTTGGCAAAAAAAAGGCTTTTGGGCCCTAAAGGGCCCATTTGGCCTAAAAGGCATTTGGCCTAAAGGCTTTTGGGCCAAAAGGCGTTAGCCTACACTTTGGGCCCAAAAATCCCTTTTTGGGCCCAAATGACGGTACCCGTCTGGTTTACATGTTTGGTAGTAAAATTACTTTAAAATAATTTTTTGTTCCCAACTCATTTTATTAAAAAACAAATTTTTTTAATTACATTGTAGACCTATTGTCTGTCTTTTTAAGCATTAGAAAGGGGTACTGCTTCTTTAATTGCCACCCACCATGAATATATACAATTAAATTTTTGTCTACAATTATTTGTCATCATCGAAAAAAAGTTTTTTGTTTAGGGTTTTAGCTTTAAATTTTCTTTTTTCTACATTCCTGAATACTTTTGCTTTTTATTTTTAAAAAATTGTCTATTAGGCTTTGGGGGAAAGCTGGTAGTGAAAACATTTGTATTCTCCACTATCGGGATTTTAAAATTGTTTGTTTTTGTTTACACTATTAGGGTTTTTAAAAATTTTTACTTAAACTGTATTTTATTTTTTTGTAAACATGATGAAAGTGTTTTTATGTTTTAAAACCATTAACAATTATAATGTGGTTATTTTTTTAAACCTTTAAAAATTATAATGGAATTTTTGATTTGTTACCAGAATTTTGAAAACATAATGTATTGTTATTATAATTGTCAAAATTTGATAAAACGAAAAAAATAATGCGAAAATATAGGCCACATTTCAGCTCCTGATGAACTTTTGTAAATTTTTGACAAGACAAATTTTAATATGTGATCTAAAAAAATCAGTTTGTAATATTTGTTACTGTTTAGTATGTGTCAATATATTATTTTACTCGTGACTTTTCCTTATCGCATTTGAGCATTAAAAAAAAAAGGAGTGTTGAATAAAAACTATCTTTCCACGTGATTAATGACAGATTTTGTCAAGTTTATTCTGCTACACTCTTGATATATATAGTATGCTAGTTTTTATTCTATGGTTCATCCTGAATAATGTTGACAGCGATTATCTTTGACTTAACTGTACTCTACACTATAATGACTAAACTGATGGTTCTTTTGTTCAGGATGCTTTTAAAATTAATTAAAGCTTTTATGGGAAAATTTTTTTTTTGTGCGTCTTACCACCGCCCGGGGTTATACTCTACAGAAGTATTATCAATTACTCTGTATCTTGCATGGATTCTAGCACTGTTAAATCAACGCTGGCTACAATTATGACAGCTGGTCGCGGGGAAACTTTTGACGTCATCTCTCAATTTTCTTTTCAACTGAAAACACAGCCTTAAAAATGACACGACAGATTTTCCCCCCCTCTTACTTTAACCCTTTTATTTTTTAATAACAATGACGGCCAACAAGCAAACCTCCCCAAACCCCCCTTTTTTACACATTACCCAATATCACTTAAGTATTTCACTCGACTGCTCATAGTTAGCAACTGGTCTACATAATCTACGTATCTTTATGTCTAAGTGATCTGTTAGCAATCTAAGTGCCCAAATGTCCATACTCAGAATATCCTAGTTATCTACTCACAATAATATTTAATCTACTCCCCCAATCAAATCATGGGGGAGTTAATGGGCCGGGGGGGGAAAAAGGTCTTTAAATTTTTATTAGCAAAACATTTTTTTGACCAAAATAAAAAAATGTTGCTTCAGTAGAAACAAGAGTTTAATTTTCTTTACATTATATATAAAACCCAGTTCTTAATATCTTTCATGAGCATAAAGCGGCATTAGATGAAAATTTTTTAAATTAAAAGGAAAAAATTAATAAATTATAGTCACTCCTAAAAAATTTAAAAATAATTTTTTTTTTAATTCCATGTTAAGTAAATTAAAAATTTCTACAAGAAAAATTTTGTATTTTTTTTTTTGCCAAAAAATGCAATATAATTTAACAAAAACGAAGGAAACCTAACAATACACTTGTCTAGACAGACTCTTTTGGTACTTGCACAAATCGAAAAAGAATGACAGTGAATACTAATAATGCCAACGATACTGCTTGTCTCACGTTTTCATCATACACAATATTTTTTTTAATTTAACAAAGAGTTTTCAATGTCGGGCCACCAACAAAAAACGTCCCGGGTCTCCCCCTCTCTTCTCTCTTCTGCCTGTTGGTCCCCCCAACTTTCAGTCTCACCTTCACTCACTGTCCCAAGTCCAGGTTTGCAATCACCTTCTTTTCCTCCCATTTGATGACGTCTTCTCGAGTATTTACATCATTTTTCCAATCCACTCCCTAATGCTTTGTGTAAAAAAATATAACTACACACACATATATATTTACTACATGTGTTTTAATTATTTTTTTACTTAAAGCTGTTAATGCTAATCTTTTAAAAAAACTATATTTCTGTGTTTTTCTTAACTAACCTTGTATATTCGAAAAAGTTCCAAATTTTTTTTTTAAAGCTATAAGTGTAAAAAAATACAAGACATAAAATTTTTTTTAAGACTTGAAAATTATTGACTCTTACAGGCTTTCCAACCCATATAAATACATATATAAAAATTTTTTTTTTTTTTTTTTCCCCATTATTTTCCAGAAAAAAAGCTCTGAAAAAAGGTGTGCTATTTTTTTAAAAAATTGCATGAATTAGAGTTAAAAATAATAGTCCCCTCCACAATGAAATGTTATTATTATGGGTTGTTTTTTCGAAAAAAAAAAGTTATTATTACAAATAAAATGAAAATTAAAAGTGATTTCTTTTTTCTTTTTTTTTTTTTTTTCAATTTCTTTGTCTTTCCTCGTAAAAACCTAAATGAAATTTCCAAAATTTTCCAGGTGCTTAAAACCTTGAAATTTTTAATAATTAAAACATTTATTTTCCCGAACGAAAAAAAAAAGGTGTGTTATTGTATTGGATCTGATTAAATGCGAGTATAAGTTTGTAGGCGTTGAGCTAAAAAAAGTAAGCCGAAAAATCAAGGAAGGTTTTATACACTAAACGATTTTTCATCCGCCATTTAGTGGCCCTGTGAAAAAATCTCTATCCCCACCGAAAAAAATTTGGGGGGGCCTCAAATCAGGACCCATTAGAACATATAATGGATCACCTCCCAGTAATAAAAGAGCATTTTACAAGCTACAAGTGACATACAAAAATTTTAATTAAAATATCAAAAAAAAAGAAAGACCCTTGCGCAAAAAATCTTTTTGTTTCTTATAACCACGGGTATTTTTCGTCTTGGACAAGGTATTAAAAATACAAGGTCCCCAAGGGATGTTTAAAAAAAAAAACAGGGGAATTGTGTTCAAATACCTTAGCCTACTGAAAAGTTTTATTGGGGCAAAAAATTATTTAAAAAAAAGAAAACAAAAAATTTTTAATCTGTCAATTTTTATTAATTTAAAAATAAATAAATTTTTATAATATAATATAAAAATAAAAAGGTTAAGAAAGTAATACCAAATATATTTTAAATTTTAGGTGCCTAAATGTTTTAAAAATTATTTCTTAAAGTTTAAATAGATTCGAGATTGAAGGAAACGCTATAATTTAAAAATGACAACATTAATTTTAAATTTTATTTTTTTTGGGTAACATAATCAAGAGCAAAACACCCACCCATTTGGGGGGGTCAAGAGGCCTCAAGTCAACTAAATTTAATTTTATTATAAAACACCAAGTTCATTCATTGTAGTTATGGGAAAAATGTCTAGATGGTACCAAAATAATTCAATCAATTTAAGGGAAAAAAAAAAAAATGCACCTGGACAGGGGAAAAAATCAAAACTCGGGGCCTTTTGACTTGCAGGGCAATGCTCTTTTATTGTTTGTATTTAAATGTACTCAATACTTAAGGTTAATTTAGTTAAAAAAATCACCCGCACTGCAAACAACATCAAATTAAATTTTAAAAAATAGTTTTAAAAATATCAACACCTTTTCAAAGCTGAATGGGGTTTTGGGGGAAAACTGAAAGGTTTTTTTTTTTTTTTTTTATTAAATTTTAAATTTAAAAACCCTAAGAAATAAGTGGTGGAATAAAAACCCCAGTGAATACTTGTTTAAAAAAATAAAAACAAAAACCCCATCAAGCTTTGGTATTTGATTTTTTTCCTTTTAAATTATTTTGATTATATTTAATAAAAATCATTTCCCCACGGCTTCGCTCGCGCTAAACAATAGGGCCTCATAAACACATCGACAACTTTCAAAATTTTTAGAAAAAAAATTAAACATTTTTTGAGTCTTTTGTGTGTAAGAAATTCACGAATAAACAAAACCCGGCCCCCCCCCCCCCCCCCCATCTTCTCCTTTTTTTAAAAAGGCCCTGTTCCTGGTTTTTTCGAACTACTTTGCTAAATGATGAATAGAGTCTGGTTTACCATGGTTCCCTGAAAAAAAAATCGTACAACCAAAAGAATTCCTCTCGATACATGATTATTTTTTGAGTTTACTGGCATTAAACAAACATACAGAAAAACATTCTAAAAGTTTTTTTATCCGGTTTTCTTGCTTTTCTACCGTACCCCCCTTTTTAAAAAGTAAAACTCGAAAAATTTCGAATGCACACACAAACCTTAATTTTTTATTATATGTATAAATTTTTACTCCCCAAAAAACCCAAAAATTAAAAAAAATTTAAAAGAAGCACTTTTGTAAGCGAAAATTTACTCCCCCAAATAAAATTGTTTTGTAGAGTTAGTAGAAATAAATAAACCTAATTCAAAAGTGACAGAGAAAATGACTGAAAATAAAATTATAAAAAGCTGAAATTTGTTAGGGAGCTACTGGGGGACCTCAATAAACAGAAAATTTAAAAATTAGGCTAAGAAAAATAGAAAAAAATTTTTTTAGCTAAGGTAGAAAACTAAGTAAAAACAAATTTAAAAAAGCAACAAAATAAAATGACTAAAATATCCCTACATTATGGAAAGCTTAAATTTTTTAGATAGCCAAAGGGAATGCCTCTATAAAGAGAAAATTTAAAAAGGGGCCCTTAGAAAAATTTAGTGGCTAAAATGAAAAAACTTTTTATCTAGAAGAAAATTAAAATTTTTTGAGACAGTTAGAGACAACCCCCAAAAAACCTAAAATCTTTAAATAGCAAATGTATAAAGTGAGTTGAAGGAAACATTTTTGGGGTTCAAAATTTTTCTAAGCTTAAATGTAGCAATTTTTATAGTGAATAAAATTTTTAAATTCACCAGAGATAAAAGAAACCACCCCCAAATTCATAAGAGTCTAAAAAGGGCCCTATATTTTTTAATGGGGCTTCGGGAAATGGGTTTTGAGGGGCGGGGTAAAAAAAAAAACCTTTTAGGTGAATTGAAAATTTAAAAATTTGGCAGGCGGGTGACGACAACCCCAAACAACCCAATAATCTTAAAAATGGGAGAAAAATGGTTAAAAAATTTCCAGACTATTACAACCCTCAGTGTGGTAGAAAATTTAAAATTTTCAGAGAAGGTAGAAAAATTACTTAAAATAACAAAAATATGGAAATTTTAATGGGGACCAGGGAAAAAGTGAGGACGGGAGAAAGGTTAAAAAAAAAATCTTTAAAGGGTGGGGCAGAAAATTTAAATTTGCAAAAAAGTATAAGGGCGCCACGAGATGGGCCTAATAAAATAAATTTAAATTTCTAATTGGGATTGGGAGTTGGCCAAATTTTCCAACAAACTTAAATATTTATCTTGTCCAAAAAGTCAAACTCTCTTTTATTAAGTTCAGGTGTGAAACTTTTATTTTTTTTTCCCGGGGGTTTGTACCAGGATAGATTTGGAAAAATTTCGGGGTTTTTTGAATTCTCCCCCTTGGACAAATGCCCTTCCCCGGACGAAAAAAAGGGCTTTCGCTCGACTGTGGAATATTCCCCCTAGGGAGATCCTTGCGAGTGTCTCTTTGGGGTGGTCCCGGGGGTAACGTTTTTGGGGGTTTCCCTACCGAAGAGGGTTTTAAATTTTCTCAAAAGGTAGTCTGGTAAAGTACTGGGAGAAGATCCCCCTTCCCGATTCCCCACACATGAGCAGTTGGAAATAGTCCCTTCTGGGTCCCAAGGGAAGCTTAGGTAAATTCCCCTTTTAAAAGGTGGTTTTAGAGCCGGGTGCCGACCCCCCTTAAAGGCCCAAATAGGGTGACCTAGGTAAAATCACTCTTTAGGGTGATCCCAAAAATAGATTTTTTGACTTTCAGAAGGGAAACCTTGGCAAAGCCCTCTGAAAAAAAGCGATTCTTGGGTTGTTCCTAACCACCGAATTTCTTCCAGCACTCAAGAAGTCTTCCCGCGGTGAAGGTCCAGCCAAGGTGGGGTTTTTTTTTTTAGCTGTCCGATTATGACAGGAATGATGGAAAAAAACGGGGTCATCAGTCCCTAAACTGCTCCTTTCAGCGTCTACACTTTGGCTACAAAAAAGGGATAGTTAGTTTACCCTTTGAAATAGACATTTTTTCCCTTAGATTTTGGGTTTTCTGGCCCCTATTGGAAAAATGAATTTAATTTTGAAAAGTCCCGTGCTTGTATAAAAATAAAAGGCGTGGCGGTGTTATCAATTTTTTTTCGATTTCCTTTGCCTTCGGTAGGGGAAAAATTGCCTTTCCCATAGATTTTAAAACTAAATAGAAATAGGTACCTAAAAAGAAGTTAGCGGAACTAATGGCTCGTTCCGTTACATTTGTTTTAAATTCTTTAAATTTTTCCCCTTTTCAAAGGAATCTCCACCCTTTTTAGAAGGTTGTCTTTCTCTCGATTTTTCTCAGGCGTTCCTTTGTTGGTGGTTAACTCCTGGATTTATGGGCTAACTTTCAAACTCTTCGCTACTCCAAACAGTTTCTTAAAGTTAAGCAATGATTTAACCCGTTGTTTTAAGTAATCGATTTCCCCTTTACACATTTCTTATTTTTTTTAAACGTACTACGAATTTCGCTTTTTTTAGCAAAATCTTGGGAAAAGTAATTTTTTCTGAGTCGTTTGTTCACTTTATTTTTGACCCAGGCCCCAAGTCGATATCCTTCCCCATCTAAGCTACCTTGGGGGAGATAAATATTTCCATGAAACCCACCTTGCAAATGTTCCCCTAAATTTTTTCCCAACTCTGCCGTCCATTTGTTAATTTATCCCGTCTAGAAGGTCATGTGAAAAATTCAAAAAAATTTTAAAAAAGTTTGGCTAGGGGGCCTACTCTCGTTAACACGAGAGTACTAAGATAAGCTAAGCGCTATATGTGGCAAAAGGGAAATTTTCATAGTTATACATTTCTTTGGGGCCCATAAATTTTTTTAAAAACCTTTAAAAACCAAACTTTTTTTGGATTTAATATTATATTAAAATTTGTATTTATAAATTCTTTAGTCCCCTTTGTGCGCTTTTCTAAAGTATTTTTTTTTTAGCCCCCTTGGGCAGTTGTAAATTTTATTTAATTTTTAATATTAATATAGAATGAAATTTTTGGGGGGGTATTTTGTTGCCTATGTTCTGTTAAAAGGGAACTAGATTTACTTGGACTAATTTAAATGTAACGATTTATTTATCGTAATTTTTTTTTCGTTTAAAATACGTATACGTTTTATTTTTTTGTTTGTTCCATTATCTTGGGCTCTAGAACGTTAATCTAAAAATCCATTATATATTGCCGCCATGTTAAAGTTTAAATAGGGGGGATTTAACTTGCTGTTTATTTCCCCCTATTTTTGGGGGTTAGAACTTTACGTAGTAAGTCCATATTTATGACCCCCTTTTTTGGGCACTTTAAATAGCGTACCCTCTTTGTTTATGAACGCCATGTTGGGCTAAGAAAAGGGTCAACCTTATTACTGGACTCTAAATTCCCTCCCTTTCTACCACTCTTATTTAAAATTTTTTGTTTTGTAGTTATACCAATTTTTTTGACTGCTCAAAAAATATTGTTTTTAAAAAAACTTTTCCCTTTTTTACTAATTGGAAATGTTAAGGTAAGACGTTTACATAATATTTTTTAAAGTTTTAAAATACATACATTTTGCTGTATGTCTTTTTTTAAAATATTTTTACATACACATAGGTATAGGGGGTATGAGTAGCCTTGTAAAAAATATTCCTACATTTCTCGTAGAGTTTAATGACATATTTGTAAAATTTTTCTATAAAATCACATATTGTAGGGTATAGTTTTGGGAATATTTTCTATTTTTTTATGCCCAGAGTTTGGTATTAAATTGTCAATCAATGTTTTTAAAGGGGATAACGTGAATATTTTTAAAACA
This sequence comes from Timema cristinae, assembly GCA_039000515.1. NCBI lineage: Eukaryota > Metazoa > Arthropoda > Insecta > Phasmatodea > Timematidae > Timema > Timema cristinae. Next base: position 5,463 of record JBCFYV010010132.1, on the reverse strand, counting down.
TTATAATGTAATTTAGTTTAAAAAAATTCAGGTGCCTATGCTATAAAAATAAATCAAATAAAACAATAAAGAATTACTTTAAAAAAAACCTATCATAACTAGTCAAATACTTACTTATTGAAATTATGCGCAAGTTTTTAGGACCATTAATGTTTCCCTCCAAAATGCCCGCCACCCGCGCGCACGTCCTAATCGACTAAGCCACCCTAAAAGGGGGGACCTTAGAGGGGGGGTTTGGGGGGAGGGGGGTAAAGGGGCGTGGGTCGGGATGAAAGCTTTCCCGGGTAGCCCCGGAAACCCTGATAAACGGGTATAACCCCCCTAAAAAACGTATAGAGAAAATAAGCTAGTTTGGGATAGTAAGTCCAAAAAAAATCTTCTTTGAGGGGGTTGATTGTTTCAGTAGAGGGTTGGGATTGGAAAGAAAAAAGAAAAAACCCCCAACACTCGGGATCCGCCTCGTATATTTTCTTTTGAGGCGCAAAAGAGTTCTACAAAATGGTATGGGGGGAGGAGTGAAAAAAAATGGGAGGGGGGGGGGTATAAAGAATGTCTGCCAACCAGATTAAAAAGTGTGCATAGTCACACTTTTGGTTGTACTAGTTATCTTATAAACAATTCCTACATTACACATACTGTGGGCCTATGTTTGGAAGCCTTTTTTTTTTTTTATATATAATCACAATTGTGGAGAACCGACACCTTTCTTAGTCAGTAAAGTCTGCCTATTGAGTTAGGGGCCCAGGTTTTGATTCCCCCACAGGAAAAACTTTATCATAGGGGAAATATGGGTTTAAAAAATTTCAAGGGGATTAAAAAATTTAACGGTGGGACTGATGTGTGCCTGTCCCCAGTCACCCAAATTATCCTACCCTTTTTTTTTAGGGGGTTCCGCCTGAAAAAATTTCGCTTCCCCGATATTCTGGCCTTTTGTATTTGTTTTTTTATTTTTTTTTAAAAAGCGGCCCCACAGGAGATTTTTGGCTCCACGTATTCTTGCACATTTTGGATTAGTGCTACCCACATTCAGCTTTCCTAGGACAGTGGGCTTCAGAGTATTTTTCCCGGCTTTGATTTTTTGGGACCCCAACCCCCCCCATTTTGAGGAAACCCCCTTGGGGAAAATTTTCTGTCACAAAATATGCCTGTATCCTTTTAGTTTGGGGGTTTTTTTCTTGCGTGAAAAAATTTATTTTCCTAGGTTTTCTGGTTTCAAGATTGTTAGGGTGTAAATAGGGAAATGGTCCTTAGATCACACATTGTGGTATCCCCTTTTAATATTATTCCCAGTTGTCCCACATTTAAATCTATGTTTGGGGTATATTGTTCTAGTCTTGAAAAAATCTCCCCACATAACCCTCTAATGTGGGGGTATGTTGTGATAACCCTTTTAATAAAATATATTATACCCAATTGATGGTATGCTAGGTAATTGTAATAATATTTTCCCACGTGTTTTTTATGTTTTAAAAAACCTTTTAAAAATATTTATTTCTTATAACATATTGTTGTAGTATTTTGTGGGAACTTGTAATAATATCCCCCCTTTTAAACCTGATACGTTAGTGTGTTTTGTTTTATTGTAAAAATATTGGCAATTAACCCTTTCATTTTTAAAAAATTCTTTTAAACATCCCATAAGGATATATTCTTGTTTTTTGTTAAACTTTAGTAAATTTTTAAAATATTTAAAAAATTGTGTGGTCTGTTTGGTACCCCGGTAGTAATATAATTATCATATGCAATGTGTTTAATGTTATAGTAGTTATATAGTATTTTAGTTTTTATATTATAACTTGTGGTGGATTTTGTGGTTGCTGGGAGAATATCATTATATTACATATGATTTGAATTTAATAGTTTATAGCAGTATAGTTATTTTTATTATTTCCATTTTTGGTGTCTTTGGATAAAATCATTATCATATAGCAATGATGTTTTAATGTTATAGTATTTTAAGAGTATAGTTTTTTTATATTTTACACATTTTGGTGGGATGTTGTGGTAGTCTGGTAGTAAAATCATTATCATAGCATATGGTTAAGTTATAGTAGTTATAAGTGTATAAATTTTTTTATATTATTAACATTTTTTTTGGGGGTTTTGTGGGACTGGTGTAAAATTCCCACAGTTTAACATTATGGTGGTTGTTTGTTGAAAAAGTTTTTTAATAAAAAAATTTCTTTTTACTATTGAAGGTATGCTGCGGTATCCTTGTAAAAAAACATTACGACTAATTTGGTTTAATGTTTTGGGGGCCTTGTTTTTATGGTTGTTGAATGTAAATTTTTATGCCTTTTATTTTACTATTTATATTTGAATACCAACAACAAAAAAATAAAAAAAATAAATTTCTGTTTTTTTAAATATTTTTTGAGTAATTTTTTTTTTACTTTTGTACCAGTTTAGTACCGTATTTAATTTTTTGGTTTACTTTTGTTGAGATGCAAAGTAAAAGGGTTATTATAGTATTAAAGATCTAAAAGAACAGGTTAAATTTATAAATAAACAATTTTTTAATAAAAATGTCTATACATTGTTTAAATAGTTTGTGTTTGTTTCACCCTTTTTTTTTTTTTCTCACTATCGGAAAAGTGTTTGTCCATAAGTGTAAGGCATATATTACTCATGTTTTAACTAAGGTAAGGCACTTTACTCACTGTGAACTAAGGTAAGGCATATATACTCACTGTGAACTAGAGTGTAAGGGATAATTCCACTTGAACTAAAGGGAAGGCACATACTCACGGAATAAGTGTAAGGCACATATTTTTTCCCTGTGAACTAGAGTGTAAGGCACAATTTCTCCTGTGAACTAGAGTGTAAGGCCCCATTACCCTGTGAACTAGAGTTTTAAGGGATTATTACCATTGTGAATAAGTGTAAGGCACATTACTCACTGTGAAATAGATGTAAGGGCCCTATTATCACTGTGAACTGAGTGTAAGGAATTTCTCACTGTGAAATAGGTGTAAGGCACATTTTACTCCCAAATGTGAATAGGTGTAAGCCATATTTTCTCACTGTGAAAATAGGTGTAAGGCATATATTACTCACGTGAAATAAGTGTAAAAGGGACATTTCTTCACCCTTTTTGAATAGAGTGTAAGCCCATATTACCACGTGAACTAGAGTTAAGGCATATATTACTCACTGTGAAAAGCCCACCCAAAAAGACAGCCACCGAAAATCCTGTTTTGGGTTTCCAAAAGGGGGGGAGTCTAAGAAAAAAAACATCTTTTTTCTTGAATGCGCTTATACTGGCGGGGGCTCTGTAAATTACAATACATTCTATAAGCTACATGCCACAGAAAAGCCCCCAAAAAAAATTTAAATTTTCTACCCTCAACTTTATTAACGTATTTTATATTCTTCTAAATAATAGCAAGTATGCTTACCCTTTATTTCACTAAAAACATTAAGGTCATGATTCATATATAAATATTAATGTTTTACAATTTTTTTTATTATAATTATAAAAAAAACTGATGCTCATTAAATTTCATTTTGGGATACCAGGAACTAGAAAATCCATTGCAGAACTTACAAAAATTGCCCTCTAAAATTATCCTGAGGAGATATTTAAAGGGCATTTAATAACACTACAAACCAGGTGTGGTATCTACCGAAGTAAGCAAAAAGGGTCAACTCCCAAATTTAGTGTTTCCCTTTAATACTAAACCATGTTTTTATTTATCTAGGTCTATTGCTTTTCTAATCAACCCAAAAAAGGTTTTTTACGCAGTCATTGTAAGACATACAATTCCAATAGTGTAATCAAAAAATTTTTTTTAAAAAATTGGGGTGGAAACTTAAATTTTTATAGTTTCAGAAGCTTAGTTATGATTAAGTATTTAAAATTCCTTGATTTTGGAGAGACCCTTCACAGTGATCATGTGGTTTAAGATACAAGCTTGTCATACATGTAAGAACACAATCTAGGGTTTTCTAAAAACGAAAAAAACAGCAATTCTCAGCTTTTTTTTTCTATTAGTTTTAATTTGCTGACTCGTTGCAATGGTTTAAGCCACCCAAATTACAGTATATGATTAAGAAAATTCTGCCTGAGGTCACCTCTTAATTTTTTTTTCTAAGTAATCTTTGTTGTTTCAAAAGTATATGTTTCTTGGTTTTGAGTTACAAAATTGTCATATGGTTTTGAGGATCAATAAATGTAATTTATATAAATAAAAAATTAGAAAGAGGTAAAAACATTAAGATATCCTCAATTATATCAAAAAATATACAACTTTAAAGTTTATATGGGGGTGGGGCAGATCGATGTTTTGGTTCGAGACGAGATGGGGAAAAAGATCGATTACGAGACGAATCGGGGGCAGACTCGACCATCTAACGAGATGAGAACAAGACTTCCATCGAACAGATCGGGGAAAAAGACTCGACCCTCGAGACGAACGGGAACAAGACCGATTATCGAGACGAATCGGGAACAAAACTCGACCATCGAGACGAGATCGGGAAAAGACTCGCCATCGAGACAGATCGGGGGAAAAAAGATCGACCAACGAGATGAATTGGGGAAAGGGAATTTAAAATGAAAACTAATTATTTCTAATTTTTTCTAATTTACCTTTCCTTTAAACACAGACAAATTTTTAAATTTTTTGAATGAATACATAGGCCCAATAAAGAATTTAAACAAAATATAAAAATTGAAAAATTTAAGAAAATTTTTAATACATTTGCTATAATTAGGCTACTTAAATCATAAAAATTTATTAAACACAATTAAAATTTAAATTTTTCATTTTTGAATAGGTTGGCATACATATTTATATTTAAATAATAAAGAAAACCTGAAAAGCAAGTTAAAAATAAATTAAATATGGGGAAAAAAAAATAATACCCAAACTTTTTCCCCAATTTTTTTGGGATTACAGAATAGTTACCGACAAACAGATTCGGGAATGAAAATATCTTTTCCTGCAGAAATCTTTAAATTCGGGGGAATCCCCCACAGTAAGTAAGGTTGTCTATTCGAGGACACCCATTAATCACCATTTTTTTGATTCTGAATGACAGGGGGATGGGGGGATGGAAGGGTTGTAGCACAAAGGTGGGCAAGGGGGGAGGGGATGGGGAGGGGGGGGGGATTGGAGCACCTGGGGGCGGATAGATGGAGACAATATTTTTTGGGTTGAGAAACTGTTTAGCTAAATTTAAGGGTTTTTTAGGTTGGTGGATGGAGGCTTGGGGGGGGGGGAGGGGCAGAGGACACGACTGGGGGTGCGCGGAGGGCATGGATGGTTGAGAGGGGGGGGGGGAGACACATACGGGGAACAGGGTTTTCTCTCCCTCTCTTTTCCCTCACGGGGTAGTAAGGCAGCTTACTCCCTCAAACCTTGATCCTAGCAAAAATTGGGAATTAAGGATATGACAATATATTCTCTCTAGGGGGGTAGTTAGGACCTCGAACCCCGATGGCAAGATTTGGGAATAAGG
>JBCFYV010010131.1:0-16470 GCA_039000515.1 Timema cristinae | reverse complement strand
TTTCAAGAGCTGTGCAAATAATGTCTAGTACATGAATGTGTAGTGCTTGTGGCTGGCCAGTTCCAAGGGAACTGGCTCTTTCCCGAACTGTGAAACTCCAGTTATACACCAAGCCATGGGGCGGGGAAAAGTTTTGCCCGGTTTAACGAATTGGGAAAATTAAAGAACAACATTTGGTTTAATTTATCTTTTCCAAATTTAAAGGGTATGAAAAGGTAAGGTCACGTTTAAATTGGTTTTAATTATCTTAAACTAATTTCATTTAAAAGTTTGTAGTTGAAAGTAAAAAAAAAAGGTCCAGTTCATTAAAATGGGGCGAGAGTTAGTAAAAAATTTTCCCTTCAGTTCGTGGAAATGGTAAAAGCGAAGAGGCCATTTCAAGGATGGGGAAGAAATTTTAACCCAATTTTCCAAAATGGGCGTTTTTCACCATTAGTGGTATAAAAATAATATATTACTATATTTAAAAATGATTCATTAATGGTTTCATTAATTAAAAAAGTCTCTAAAAATAAATTTTGAAATTGTATAACAATATTTTAAAAATAGGGTAAAAAATTTCATATGACGAACGGTTTGCCTAAATAAAAATTTGTTTTTGTTTCCCCAAATTCAAAGCAACTTGGCCAGATTTTCAGTTAAAACTTGGAGTCTGTAAAAAGGTGGTAAAGAACTCAAGGCCAAAAAAGCAAGTAAGCAAGTAAAGGCATTGGGGCAGTTACGGCTGACAAGAAACTCAAGGGCCCCCAAATAGAAAGTAAGGGCATTGATAATATAACGGGCTATCAAAGAACTCAAGGGGCCAGATGGAAAGTTAAGGGGATTGAGCATGAAGGTAAAAAGGAAAACGGGGCCCGATAGCAACAAAGGATTGAGGGCATGACGGCTAGCAAAAAAACAAGGGCCGATAGAAAAGTAAGGAATTGGCATGTACGGGGGACCAAAAAAAACTCAAGAAACAGATAGCAAGTAAGGGCAATTGAGAAAAGTACCGGTAAAGGCAGAAAGAAAAACTCAAGGCCCAGAAGGGAAAAAATAAAGGCATTTTGGATGGTAGGCTTTACAAAACGTATCCAAGGCCCAGATAAATTAAGGGCAATGAACTGAACGGCTGCAGAAATTAAGACCCTTAGCAAAAAAATAGGGCATTGAGCAAAGTAAAAATATGCAAAAGAAAGCAAGGGAACCAAAGGGTTTCCGCAAGTAAGGCGTTGAGCATGTGCTGATTAAGCAAGAACTCAAAGAAACCCAGATAAACAAGTAAGGCATTGAGCATTTATGGCTATCAAAAAATTTAAAGGCCAGATAGTAAAAAATAAGGCATTTGGGACATTTTTGGTATCAAGAAAACTCAAGGGGCCAGATAGCAAATTAAGGCATTTAGCATTTGTACGGTAGGCCCTAAAACTCAAGGCCCAATAGCAAGTAAGGCATTAAAGATGTAGGCTAGCAAGAAAAATACAGGCCCAAAGCAAACAAAAGGCATTGGGGCATGTAAGGCTAGCAAGAATCAAGGCCCAGATATAACTAGCATTTTTGCAATGGACGGTCAAAGAACTCAAGGCCCAGATTAACAATAAGGGCTTTAGCAGGTACGGTAGCCCAAAACTTCCCAAACCCCAGATAGAAGTAAGGCATTGAGCATGTCGGCCAAGCAAGAACTCAAGGGCCCAGATAAAACATGGTTAAGGCAATTGGGGTATGTACGTTTTGCAAAGAAACTCATGGCCCAGATAGAAAATATAAGGCTTTAGTAAATTTCGGCTAGGGAAGAACTCAAGGCCCAGATGCAAGTAAGGCCATTGAGCATTTCGGCTAGGAAACTCAAGGCCCCGATAGAAGTAAGCCTTTGAAACATGACGGTGTGGACAAGACCCAAGGCCCAGATCAGTAAGGCATTTTAGTCTGGGTGAGATTAAAGATTAACAAATAGGTGTTTGGGACAAATTAACCTAAGTGAATATTAAGGTTTTTATATGTTCTATTTTTTAGACAAAGGGATTAGGTTAAAATTTGTAATAAAACGGGAGAAAAAAATTTACCGCTTTGGCGTTTTTCTTTGAAACTTTTTTTTTAAATTTCAATTGGGCCCACGGCCTTTACTGCATTAAACAACTAACCCCAAACACATTGGGACGACCTTAAAAATGCTGGAGTGATAAATAAATCTCTTTCAACGGACATATTTTTATAATTCAATAAGTAGCACGGGCTCCCCCTCCCCCAGAGTCATAATGTCATATTGCTTATTGTTATACCTGGTTTTTTTCAAAGCTACTTAACTCACTGATGACCTAGCGTGATGGTATAAAATCTTACCAGGGATTCCTTGACATATAAGGCGGTACAAACAGAAGAAGACCCGTCTCGATAAGAGAGGTAATTTTTTTTAGTTTTACTGACAAAAAACAAACAAGACAAACAATTTTACAAAATTGAATTTTACTTGGGTTTTTTCTGATTGTTTAATTACGCCCAGAAAAAATAGAAATGTTACACCAAATTTAAAATGGACATACCAATCTAAGAGTTTTTATAATAAAATTGTTTTAGATGAAACAAAAAATGAAAGTTAAAAAGAGAGAATAGAGAATTTTTCCTAAAGTAGCAACCCTATCACAATAAATAAAATAAGAAACTAATATAAATAAACTTAAGTCATGAGAAAAATGATACATCTACTGAAAGCATCCTAAATTTAATAACAAACTACAAGCACACTGACAAATTGTTTTTCTTACGTGGAAACAATTGTTGAAAAAATGATCACACAAATTAAATGTTTGGATTTACTATCAAAGAAAACAAATACAGCCCGCCCCAGTGATTTCTTAAGAAAAAGGGGCATTGTTGCGATGTAGGCCAAAATTAAATGGGCTTTTTAATTTTTATTATACAAAGAAAAATTTTAAAAGCAAAAACTATTTAAATAACTGAACATTTTTACAATATTTAATACCCCAAAGAAAGCAAGGCTAATAGTGGATCCCCTTCATGAGGCCAAAATTTTTTTTAGTTTTTAAATAAAAAAAAAAAATTAGTTTAAAATTTTTATTTTACCTTCAAATAAATATAATTTGACAAGCAAAACCTTAAAATAATTTTTGAAAAATTAAGAAGCTAGTTGTAAGCACGTTCCAGTGGGCTATATTTGAGTGGAATAAAAAAGTTATAGAAAGAAGCAAATAAAAGAAATATTGTTTAGTTTTTTATCAAAAGGTTTAAAACTAAAATAAATACATATTACAAACTAAACCATAAAATTGCTGAATATTATATTATAATATACCTATGATAGCAAGTGCAAGAAATTTAACAGTGAAACAACAAATAAAATATTTTGGGTTTACTTTTAAATTAAACAAACTTAATATAAATATAATGTGAGGTAAGGGCCATAAAAAAAAAGTCGAAAAATACCTAAATTTATGTATTAAAGTACCAGAACATGAAAAATTTTTCACCTTTCTTGGAAGAAATGTTGTAATGAACTATAAAATTTTATATATGTATTTAATCTACTATTAGACTTTGGTTTTCTACAATTCTTTTTTATATATATATTATTTTTATTATTTTAATTGTGCACTGTATGGGTCTGAGTTGATTACTAATAACTAAGCGGTACGCATTTACAAAAAACTTAGTCCTATTTACGTTAAATAAAAGTTCAAACACCATGTTAACAGGTTACTTATGAGGTATTTTTCTATTTCTGGAAAAGAAACACTATTTACCTTCTAAGGTTTTTAAACGCATTAAATGACTGAAAACATACCTATAAATAACACGTTACCAAGGAGATTTATAATAGGTTTGTGTTATTTCCCAAACTCTCGTTGCCAAATAAAATCTTATATATAAACAGCTAATTTTTGAAATTTTACATATTTAAAAGTAAATTTAACCACACTCTCATTCAGCTTTTTCTTAAACTGTTCCGCTTGCTTATGAGATAGCAATGATGGTATTAGCCTAACCTGTTTTTTCCCTTTAAAAATACAAAGAGGAATAAAGCCAAAAAATAGATCCGAGGGTAACTTTTTGAGTGTCAAAAACAAAAAACAAACAAAACAAATGGAGAATCGAACGTAAAAGAGAAGATTAAGTGTTTTATTATATGAAATAGAAAAAATTGAGGCTTGGTTTTTTAGTAATAATAATTTGAGCACTTAATACTTGGAATAACTTTTATATGTAAGACCAGGAGAGTGAAAAATAAAGTAAGACATGTAGAAACTTATGATGTTTAATACTAGGAAATCTTATATTTGGGTAAGAAATTACCCTTTATACTATAATATCTTACATAATGGTGTAAGAATATGGTATTCTGTAGGGATTAGTAAGGTTGAGTTTTTTAAAAGTGCCAATACAGGAAACTTAAAGATGGTAAAAAGAACATTTGGTTAAAATAATAAAAAAATATTTTTAACTTACATGGTGATAATTTAAATACTATAGTTGGTTAGAAATCAAGTTTGACCAAAGAAAAAGTAAATATGTTGTATATATTGGACTGGTAATACTTGAACTCTTAGGGATGGTTTTAAGGGTCACAGAATCTGGTAAAAGATAGTAAGCTTTTAGAACTTACGACTGGTAATACATAGAAACAATTACACGTTTGGTAGGTTTTTTAGGGAGGGCAAAAGTCGGTTGAAGATATTTAGCGAAATGGGAAACTAAATACTGTATTACAGGAAAATTAATTTATGGATGGCATTTACAGGGCCTTTTGGGGAAAGATTTTAAAAGACGTTTTTAAAAAATTTTTATGACTGGTAATACTTGGGAACACTTATAGATTGTAGGGAGATACTTTTATATAAAAAATACGTTTAGAGGTTACGGCTGGTAATACTTAGAACACTTTTGTTAGGTAATGCATAAACCTGGTCAGAAAAAAGAAAATTTATACATCGGGGACTCGTGATTTACCTGTTAATATTGGCTTGTAAGACATTTAAAACAGATTTGGGTAGTTTGGAGTAAAATAAGCTTAATAAAAGGTGACGCTCTAAATTATAAAAAAAAAATAATTTTTTATAAGCTTTTATAAGTAATTTAAATATTAACATAACATTAAAAAAAAAGATTAAATGGCTTGGCTACATACATTTCATTTCTCTTCATCACTTTAAACACAAGCAATTTATTAATTTTTTATATAATAGAAACAAAAACTTACTTACATCCATTACAGTTTTTCCCTTCTATGGTCTGTCTATTTTTCATTAAAGGGCCCTTATAATTTCCACTAACGTCTTGGGTAGGCTTTTTCGTAGCTTCATAATGCCTTTTTTTAATATAACTTAAGACTAGAACAGCCACAACATCCAGTCCCTGGTAGTTAATTTACCAATGTGAATGTGAATGTTAATGTGGATGTATCATTTCACCAATGATACATTATTCGACAATGCTGGAATATCGATCCTCGGACCTTTAGCTCAGTAGGTAAACAGGTTACTGAGATAAGGTGTCGGATTGGTTTAAATTATTACGAATTCCAAATTAAGGTTGGGCAAGATAATTTTTTGGATTCAAATTTTTGAATTTTAACTCCATAAAGGCCATTTATCGCATATAGCAAACATGGTCCATTGACTGTTCAATTAGCTTACTGGCCACCATAGATACAGCCTTGAATAATTGAAATGATTAAATAGAAATGTAAAATCTTGAGTAAAATCAGCGATATATATAATAGTTGTTGATATTAAAATAGTTTAAGAGAATTGCTATTTTATACACTCTGCTTTAACAATAAATGTTTATAATTAGCTTTTGACGGTAAATAATACAAACAAATACTTAATTTCATTATATTTTTAGATAAATATTAAAATTTTACTAGCAAAATACTTGTAGAATCATTATTAGGGTAAGATGCAAAATATGAAACCTCGTTGATGTAGCTTACTTGCTGTATATTGACAGAACAGTGTAAACTGGTGACACCCCACTTACAAAATGGACTCTAAGAGACAGCCGAGATTTTTTTCAGGGACCCAATAGGTGAAATGCAGATTATTTTTCAGGCTCATTCAATCTGATGTATTGTTGGCAAGGAGATTAGGGCTTGAACCTTGGGTTGGATATACTGAAAAGATTTATTCATACATTTTTTTTCTTTATGCAAAATGGCGTAAATTCTTTCTAAATTCCTCCTTATTCTATCTCCCCCGTTACTACCCCATTTTAGTATGGTCAAATTGCACCTGGTATGTTAAGGTAATATATGAGGGGATGAAATTATTATTGCTATATTATTTTAAATATTATAGGAATTGTGTTTATTGTTGGTAAAATTTTGGTTTATTTTATAATGACAACAATAATAATTTATCTAAACAAATTGTTTTCTTGTAATATTATTATTATTATTAGCATCGGTTTCTTACTACCCATTCGGGTTATACTCACTTACGCTATGTGTAATTGGTAGGGTGATTGTGAGATGAAATGAAGGAAACTACAGTTTAACGTGGAATCCAAACACGGTGGAGGCCTGGCATTCCCCACATTCACAAGATGTTTGTCAGAGGTGAAGGAAGGGTTTGGTAATCAGATAAAATCTTTGCCGGGACGAGGATTGAACCCCGGCCAGCGCGCATAGAAGTCTGACACCTACCCCTAGACCACCAGGTCACCTCACGTAATATAAGAAGAGGTCAAAGCTAACATGTTTTAGAATTTGGTTATATGTTAGGGTTTTTTTCTTTACGTTCTTTATCATTAGTAATACTAATTTCCATCGCGTGTTACTATAAGCTAGGCTCATACACATATCTATAGAGCCAGTTTCAAAGTTAGGACTAGTATGCCTTAAGTGTGGTGCTTTACTAAATACAGGACAACCCTTACATAAATCAGAAATGAATAGGAGAGTTTCACAAATGTATAAAAAGTTACAGCTTGAGATAACTTGACTTGATGTATTAAATATATTAAAACTTTTAAAGTAACTTAATACATTCCCAATATACATTTTTTAAAATTCCAAAATAGGGGTATATATCTACAAGTTACCAATATGTTAGATATGATATGCTTGACATCCAAGAACCACGTGTCCACCGTCACAGGTAATCTCTATATTAATTTCAAGTAGATGTCTTTCACTGTTTCTTAAAATCCATTATACTAATTTGTATTAAAAAAAACGTATAAATAAATATTGTTTTTACGTAGATACCGTTATAATTCATAGTGTTATAAACAAACCCTTATTACGGTTTAAAAGTAACAGTAGATACAATTCCAAATACTATTTTCGGCTAATGGACAAACATTTTACTATATTAATTTGTTGATTAAAAAATAAGGAAAGAAAACTTAAATGTCACTATCAGAAATAAACTATTATTTATGTAACAACTGGTTAAGATAAAGATTAAATAATAATAATTTTTACAGTAATAAACCTTGAAATAAAAGGATCGTTATGGAAAATCAAAATTTCAAACACAAACACCGAAGAGATTATAAAGTAATATTTGGAAAATGATTACCAAATGAAAATTTAAAAACATTTTAAAAAATAAAATGTTTTCACTTATAGTATTATAAAAAAATTATTTAAGTTATAAAAAGGATATGTTTGAGATCAAAGAATTATTAAAAGATAATCAATGCAAAGATCTTTGAAAAAACAAACTTAAAAATACTTGTACTAAAACAGTAACATTTATTTTATGATGTAAAAAACCTTTACTTAAAATGGACAATTGACTACATAACATTTAACACTTTAAAATAGACAGGATAGAATTTTATTTAAAGAACATACAAGAGTAGATGATATGTTTATGGAAAATGTTAGGTTGTTTAAACTTATAATTTGCCAAGTAATATCCAGAACAATTTATATTCAAAATGATATTTTTGACAGAGTGCAATTATATTTACATTAATCATATTATTTTTTAAATAAGTTATTAAAGATGTTTCAATATTTAGTTCTTATACAAAATGAAGGATTTATAATAAATGTTTGACAGCCCATTATCTGAGTATTTGTGGATCCTTTTCCTTATTTAAATACTTTACTATTTTTTCATTGTAGGGCTGCTTTGGACGACTACATGTTTAGGGGCTTTGCCATCATCAGGTCTGAGGAAAACCATTGAATAAACATTGAAACTATATTATTGTGGGTTATTTAAATTAGTCAAGGGCGAGGAAAACCAATTAAAATTATATTTGAAAAAACCTTTTATTATTTGTGTTATTTCATAGGTCCAGGTCTGAGGAAAAACCCAATTAATACTATTGAAACTTTTTATGTGTGTTATTTTAAATAGGTAAAGGTCTGAGGAAAACCAATGAATACTATTGAAACAAAAATTATTTGTTTTAAATTTCCAATAGGTCAGGCTGAGGAAAAAAGCAATTTAATTACTATTGAAATATATTATTTGTGTTATTTAAATAAAGTTTTGATATCTGTGACAGCTTTTAGATAAACATGACTTGATGTAAGAATATATTAAAACCCTTATTTTTAGTAACATTAGTACTTTAATTTACCAAAAATTCTGTTATTCCTACCAAATAGAGGCTAAAAAAAATTAATGGCAGTGCGTGAGGTTTGGTCTAGCTCTATCATGTTAATCTGCCTTTGGTTTGTGTTAAAGAATTTCCCTTTAAAAAACTTTGATTTAGATTGAAAGTGGGATTTTTTATTTGTGATTAAAAGTTCAATCAAAAAAATTGTTATATCTTTATTATATTTTTTAAAATATTTTGTGAAATATAGCGATTATTTGGGATACTTTAATAGTTACACAAATTAGTGATCTTATTTTTTATTTAGCCCCAATTTCTCACTACCAGTGCAGATTCCCACGGCATAATCTAATAGCTACTTTTAATCTATTAAGAACAGAGAATTTTTTGGGCATTAAAATGAAGTTTCCCAAAACAAATTTTCGTGGAGGGTGAGCGTAATATCATTTAGCGAAAAAATTTTTTTTCGTATACCCGGACAAGGTTTTCGAACCCCGATCTCTATGTCAACGGCATTTGGTCTATTATGAAAGTGACGCTTTAGACCCATGCAAACCACTGAAGCGGGTTTAATTTATTTTTTAAAAGTTAGGATATTTGCAAAAATTTTGATGTAATTTTTTTTAATATACATTGTAATCTTTTTAAAAGTGTTTATGTCATGTTAGAGATTTTATATATATTTTTGGGAACTAAATTTTACTTGTAGTTACGCTGCTTAAGGCGTCAGTTTGTATGTACATGTAATTTCAAATTAAAATTAAATAAGCCTGAGCGTCACACCAATGAATTTTATTTAAGGGATGTTTAGGACTTACATTACTACCAAACAAATATGTATTCAAAGTTTTTTATATTGTTATTTTCAAATTGGAGATTTCAAATTATTTTATTTGGGAAAAGCTATCTGTTGATTGAGTAAAAAATTGTTAGGTGCTCTAAGGCATCAAAAATTCTCAACATACGTAAACACGGAAATAAATATACTGAGGTGGACATCATAGGTTTCCCTAAATAAAGTTAATCCCATTATATCGCTCTAGGTATTTTGGGTATTGGAGTTTTTGAAAAACCCCACTTACTTACCCATAGCCTTTAGGAACTCGAAAAGTCATTTGCCACCTTTAACCCCCCCCCCCCCCCCCCTTACACACACAATATAAAATACATACTTTCTTTTTTATATTATAGAATTAATGGGTAATATGAATAAAGCTTGAGTTTATACTCATAAGTAAGAGCATTAGTAAGAGTAATTTTCAGAACAACTAGTACAAACTCGTTTGGTAAAAATAAAAAAAAAGAGTCTACCTCAATTAGTAGATATCACTTGCACTGCCTTCTTGATCATTTAAAACTGGTAGATACTCATTTTTGTGTATGCCTGTCAATTGTTTATGTGTCAAACATAACCTCAATAACTGTATTCTTAATCTGTCTGCTAGTATAGGTTTTTTTTTTGCATTTTTTAGTTAATGAAAACATTTCCTTCGGTAACTTTTGCAAATAGTTTAAGGGAACATATATTCTATTAAAAAAAATCACAATTGCCGACCCGTAAGAGGGAGAAAATCTGCAGCTTTAAATAAAAATTTTGAAGGATTTTATTCACAAAGTTTAGGACTACTATTATACAAGTACTTATTTTATTAATACAAAAAATCTTATTTCCATATAAAACTTTACCCAAAGATTCAAAACCCTCTGGTAGAGCTTATCGTAACAACACCATTTAATTAGATTTTTAAAGTTTTCTGTAAATTTTTACTGTTGATAACAAATAACTTTTCTAATTTTTCTAATTATTTTGCTTACAATTTTCCCTTAACTGTTATACCTGAAAACAGTTTGATTGAAGTAACTATTTTTATTAAACCTTACATTAACACCAGTATATTCGTAGATTTAAACTGATAAACAATTTCATAAATTTAAATAACTAAGTTGAAAAACTCTGCAACAAAGAGTTTAACCCAAAACAAGTTTTTAAATGAGTTGTTCTATTATTTATATACATCAATCAAAACCCCTTCATTACTAGTAGATTTTTTTTTGCTAATTGATTTTCACTTGCTTCACTATCCACCCGATATTTGGTACAGCTGCTATATCATCCTCATTTCCATCTTCCACTAATGCCAAAATTTTCATCAATGCTGGGGAAATCTTGTTCCGGATAGTTTAAGTATTTTGCTGTGATTTGAGTTTCCAAAACAGCATATGATGAGTTTTGGTATTTTGATTTAAAGATAAAGCACGGTATGCTGTTAGAATTGGGAAAACGTTTTTTTCAATTGTCCAAAAAAACAGCGTTCATTATCATTCTTTTTTTAGTGATACACCTGTTATAGGGGGGCCCTTTCTTGTGGTGTTTTTTTGGATTTCTATATGGTACCATAAGCCATTTTCGCAATTTCCATAGCCCCTGTCTGCTAGAAGGTTTTGTGCATTAACCACATTCCGACTTAATGTGTCTGATTTCGGAAAAAACTCTCCATATTCTGGAAATCATGGCACACTAGTGGAAAACTTCCTTGGCGTTGCAGGTAGCTTGCCCCATTTTAATACTTGCGTAGCCTTTTCTGTTGTATATTTTTATCGCCAAAAATCCTTTGGCTTGTTAATTTTTAGCATTGAGTGCAGTCGATTGCACCTACTGCTGCTGAGAAATTATTTTCTATCCCGCCACTCTTGTTTTGCAGCATCAAAATCCCTTTCAGTCTGGGGGAAATTTTTAATCCAAATTGGAGCTTAGCTACGATGGCATTTCCATAACCTAAAACAATGATTTTTGGAAACAGTTGTTTGATGTATATCTAGGTCTTCTCCAATGCCAACTTCAAAACCCGGGGTCACCTACCAATCTTAAAAACGCCTTCAATTTAATTATGTTATTAATGGCACCTCCTCTTGTTTCCACTTTCTCTGGCCACAAAAATATAGGTTTAAACCATCCACATTTACTTTTGTGAAAACGATAGAGACTTTTTTAAGTTTTTAGAATCTACATGTTCATGTCTTTCTTTGTATAATTTTTCCACGGGGAGCTATATTATTCATAAATTCAGCCATTTATTTTGAGGCTTAACCTTCAACTTTGCCTAGATCAGCAAATACTAAAAATTGAGACTGCTACTAATCACACTCAAAAAGAAAATAGCAAAACTCATCAAAGTGAGAATATTACTTCCTTTATTCTTACCAAAAAATGAGTATTACTCTCTGAGAGCTAGCAGTTGAGTATATACTAGTATGCTTCCCCTGTTGTGAGTATTTCTCAAAAATTTAGTTGATACTTTAATAGTTTTATTCATACAAACTTAAGTATTTACTCAAAAAAGTTAAGTTTTATACTATAAACTCATTTTTTTCATATTACCCAATTAGCTCATATTAATTTACTTATAGGATTATATATTCCATTTAAAAAATTTAAGGTTTAACTTAACACCAAATATAAACATAACTAGAATATTTCAGTTTTAAATTCTTGATAATGGAAAATTCTAATAAAGGTAGAAACCATTCCTGGAAGTGTAAGAACATGAGGATATACACATTTAAGTATAAATGTATTTGATTGGAAAAATTGGGATTCAGTTACTGGTTGAATACATAAGGTATTTTTTTCAATAATGGCGTTCCACCCTCCCCCACGAGAGTGTGGTTTACTTTCTTTAAGTTTACCTTACTCATCCTTACAAGTATACATATTTGGGTTTTAACCCAAACCCGTGGTAAAAAAAAGGGAGGTAATTGTACAAAAGTAATCAGTAAATATTAACGGAAACATGTGTGATTGATGGTTGAATGAGGAAGGAAGCATTTTAGAGGTAATTTTACCCACATTTTAGTGGAAGGAGTGTGGGAAACCCTTAAGGTAAAATATCATCAGTAGATCGATCAGGATTCTTTAACATTGACATTCCATCATCAGCAGGTCCTTCTACACGAAATTGACACCTTAGATCTTTCGGCCCTGATGCGGGTATTTTAAATATATTTATTTAAATATGAAATATGTTCTTTTATTTAAAATTGAAAGCGGCTAACAAATACGGAACTATTTGGATAAACAACAAACTTAATTGTAACTTCCAAAATCTAAGAAATGCATGAATGATTACCTTCCATATATTTACAGAAGTTTTGGCAGAGAAGGTTAATATAAATATAACTTTTATATGAAGGAATTGTTTACAGTAAAATAGACATAAATATTCTAACTTTATTTTATAATACGTGTATGTAATTATACTTTTTAAAATTATTTACAGATTTTAAATGTATTTCTTTCATTATATTGGTAAAAGTCCACACTTTTAGGAATATTTAGAAAACTATAATTATTATTTTAATTTTAATATAGAACTTTAGAGGGTATCTGGCATAGTATATTTGAAGGATTTGAGCAGTCTTATTGAATGGCTTTAAGCCAATCCATGCATCGGCATTTAATTGTTTAGTAATAACATAGTATATTGTATTTAAATCCTATTAAAACTAGCTCATTTTAAAAATAATTTGCATTCTTTGTTTTATTTATTCATACTTCTCAGTCTAAAGTCGAAAACATTTTGCCAATTTGGGTTTAAACTTGGTGTCTAAGGATTTCATATGTTTCCCTGAGTTTTTTTTGAAAAAAATATGCAACCGTAAAATAAAGGTTAGTTTAACTAAGGGGAAAAAAGAAATATATAGTTTCTCAAAGATCAGCTACAATGGGAGTGTTAAAATTACTATCTATTAACCGTTTAACATTACAAACAAAATGGTTTATCTTAAATTTCTGTAAAATGTCTTTACATATAAAAATTCTTCAATATGGTTCATATCTTCTCAACTTTTTGAGATACGAAACAACTTACAGTTGCAGAGTTGTCTTAGTATTAAAAATTAAGATCCTTGTTTTAAAATATACTTTTTTTAAAACCAACTCTTTCCAAGCTATCCAGCAAATTATATTTTAAAATATAGTTCTGGGAAAGGGTAATTGATTGATATGACCAGTGGGAGACCGAAATGTTCCTTTGTTCTCATTATGTTTATTTAACAGTATATTAATTTATACGTGCTCTTTGATCGTCTGTGCATTAATGTAAAATTATTTCGTTTCACATATCTTAAATGTCTTTATTTTTTAGGAAAAGGAGGAAAAAGGTCTGTTTAGCCACCGTACCATTTTTTTGTGTTTTTTTTTTTTATATTTTTGAGTTTTAATAGGTAGAAAAATGTTTAAAAATATATGTGTCTTAGCCTCATTTATTTTTCCAAAATTTTTTTAAACTTTATTTAAAAATATTTTAAAAATTCCAAAAACAGAAAAAAACAGTTTTAAAAAAAATTTTTTTGAAAAATCTGTTTTAAAAATTATTAACGAAAAATTAATACCCCCCCAGTGTGCTATAGATTAAAAAAAATAACAAAGATAAAAATTTAAATATCTTTAAATTTGTAGTAGTTGTATAAAACCTACTTTTAATATAAATTATAACATTTACAAATATTAAAAATATTCAAAAACACAAAAAATAATTCCTATGTGTGTTGCCCTTCAAAAAAAAGACTACAATATGTATTTATGCTTAAAAAAATTTTAAAAAATCCTAATTTAATTTTTTCAATTTTAAAGCATTTGATTTTTTTTCCCCCAATGAGATGCAATAAATTTGAGTAAAAATTTTCATAATTATTGGCCAGTTTTTTGAGTTAAAGTTTTTGTAATTTGAAAAGTAACATTGAATAAATAAATTTATAAAAAAGATTTATCGGAACTATTTTTATTGCGGGGGGGTTGGAAAAGTCATATTAACCAAGTTATGTCTTATAGAAAGTTGACAAAAAATATTTTTTAAAGTGTTGGCTATTTAAAAAATTAAATCAATAGATTTTGGGAAAATTCCATTTTAAAATCTTGATATTATATTTATGTATCCCTTCCCAAAAAATCTTAAAATTTACAAAAAAAATTATTTTTATTAATTTATCCCGCCTAGTGGCGTAGTGGTCCCATTTGTCGTGTTGAGCCCAAAGTTTGAAGGGGGGGAGATCGAGGTTAGAATCCGGTCGGGGGGAATGGGGGGGGGTTTTTTCCCAAAAAGATTTTCCCCTTCCCCCAAAAAAATCAAGTTCAAATTCCCTTTTTAAATTTAACCTTCCCTTCCTAAATCCATTAGGTAAATTAGTACTTAAGGTATAAAACCCCAAAAAGGTAGTAAAAAGTGGTGCTAAAAAAAAAAATAAATATTAATTGTATCGCTTTGAAGTATGATGTATCAAAAAAAAAAAAATAAATTTGGGAAAAATCATTAAAACTAGTATATTAAAAACTAAGGTTAAAAATTTTAAGGGTGGGAAAGAGTATGTATTGATATAAAAAGTGGGTTTATTTTAAAATTAAGGCAAGAATATACATAGTTGCTTTTTTAGCAAGTGTTTTTTCTTTTTTTCCTACTTTGGCAATGTGTGGTCTGTGTTTTTGAAGTAAAAGGGGGGGTAAATTTAAAACTAATGGTAAGTTGTTTTGTGTTTTTTAATTTACAATGGGACGGGGTTTTCAAGGGTTTGTACAATAAAAAACCAAATTTTTTTTTTTGATATTAGTATTTTTTATATTTTTTTATGATGTTTTTTTCCAGACCCGGGGATACATGATTTAAAAAAAAAATTATCAATATTAAAATTTATTTATGCACAAAATTAAATTATTATCAATAAATGGATATCACATTTTTATTAAAAAAACAATAGACTAGTTTTAATTAAATATAAACTATGGTGATTACCTAGAAAATAATACAAACTGGTAATATTATATATTTAATCATCATTTATGATTATATTAAATTACATTCAGTACAATAATAAGTCAAGCAACTTAAACATATATTATAGTCTATATTTATTTTACACTTTATTAGATTTCTAATATGATTATTTTTATTACAACCTCTACAATTTATATTGACCTTTCTAAATATGATTTAATACCAATTTACTTTCATAATGTTGAATTAAATCAAAAATTATCCAAGCAACACAAAATCCAGTGTGAAATCAATTGATTATGCTATTATATATTTTATATTTATCAATTTTATATATATTATTTATAATTGTTATATTAATGTTATTTTGAATGAATCACGCATTTAAAGAACATTCAATAACATGTCTAGATATATTATTTTTCCAAAGGATTTATTTAATGTCTTATATTTTTCAACCTAAATATAAAATGATTTAAATATTCCAGACAAACTATTTGGTAAGTTTAAAATAATTTATAGTTAAGAAACTAGTTTGGTGAAAATAAATAGCAACTATTCAATTATTATGAATTTTTTAATTTGATTGTATATATTTGCATAAGTTTAAAAATGGACACCTAAACAAACGGGGATCAAACCCAGAAATCTTGTCATAGTATTCCAATGCTCTTCCCACTGAGCTATCCAGGAGTCGTCTCGAGCCCAGGGTCATTCTTCACTCATATTTTAAGGCATAATCTGTGATGGACATGCGGAAATCGTCAATCACATATGTGTGATCATTAGAGCATAGACGTACTGAGCCTAAGGTCACGGGTTTGAATCCCGTGTCCAGGTGTCATTTTTAATTTAAAAATATGATACTTAGATGTGGCTATAACTGTAATTAACTAATATAATAGCATGGCTATTTAATCCATCTTGAATTGTTTAGAATTGTTATATACAATATATAATACTGTTATGAAAAAAGCTTCCGCAACATTTTGCTAGACTTATACGTTTTTTTAACTCACAAATACAATAAATTTAATGATTTACGTTTATAATGGGAGCTTTTTTATTCAAAAATATATTAAATTTAACCTAATAGGATTGGATTATTTATTTGCCATTTAAGAGAATGTGTTTAATAATTTTTTCAAAAAGTTTTTTTTATTGATTAGGGATAAAGGTCCCTCATTTG
>JBCFYV010010130.1:0-17342 GCA_039000515.1 Timema cristinae | reverse complement strand
CCGGGGGCCCGTTTCTTAATCGACGCCCTACTTCGGAGAATCTGGAGTCTTTCCCGGATTTGTGCTGACTCGCCGTATTATTGAGAAAGCAAAAGGAGTTTTGGAGACAGTTTATTTCTCCTTCTATTTCCACCCCCAAACCAAGGTTTGGGTCACATTCGTAAAGTAGTGTAGAAAAAAATCCCTTTATATATCCCCGAAATCTGTCTAACGGTTCACTTGTCTCCTCCCTATGGAGGTCGCCAATGTATTGGGCTCGAGTTCGCCGCTATTTCTAGCACTGCGAGCTACTCTAACGAGTTCGTGGTGAAATAAGCGCAGCATCGAGGCCTTACTATTGATTTTGGCCAAAGTCGGGGGGAGGATTTTTAACCCCCCCTTTCCCTAAAGAGGAACTTACCTATGCCCTGTCCCAGGCGGGCAATACAACTTCTGGCCCTGATGATACCATTACGAAATGTTGCGCCAACTGTCCCCTGTGGACGGGCGTTCCTCTTAGACCTCTACAATTTTTGTTTGGGGAATCTCGTCAATTCCCAAAAATGGTGGAGCAAGCAACCGTTATCCCAATATATAAAAGTGGCAAGGATAAATTAGAGCCAACTAGTTATAGACCGATAGCTTAACTAGTTGTGTATGCAAAATATTAGAGAAAATGATCAATAAAAGATTTTATGGTATCTAGAATCCCGCAATCTACTATCCAATATGCAATGTGGCTTTCGCCGTAACTGATCCACGGTGGATCACCTTGTTCCCCTTTGAGACAGCACTCGTGACGCTTTCCTCCATAAACAGAAACCTCTTGGCTGTCTTTTTTGATTTGGAGAAGGCTTACGACACCACCTGGCGGTACGGCATTTTAAAAACCTGTTTAATTGGGGGTTCCAGGGGAACCCTCCTATTTTTATATCTAATTTTATTGTCTGATAGACACTTCCGGGTAAGGTTAAACAACACCTTATCCCATGATTTTATTCAAGAAAATGGGGGTGCCTCAGGGGAGGGATTTTTAAACATACGTTATTCGCTATCGCGATAAATAGCATCGTGGACAACGTGCACGTACCTGTCCGTTCATGTCTTTTTGTGGATGACTACGCAATTTATTGCAGTTCATCAAGTCTCCACAGGGCTGAACGACAGATACAAATCGCTGTAAAACAAAACCCATGGTTGTGGGCATCTCGTAATGGCTTTCGTTTCTCTGCGGCCAAGACGACTGTCGTCCACTTCCATAGATTACGTGGAATACAGCCAGCCCCCAATATTTATATGAACAACGTTGTTTTACCTGTCTCCGAGACCGTAAGGTCCGGGACTTTTTTTCGATTTTTAAAAATAACTTGGATCCCCACATCAAAGACCTGAAAGCGGGGTGTATTAAAGCTTTGAAATTTTAAAAGTTGTGAGTGGTCGCTTTGGGGGTGTGAAGGGAAACCTTTGATGCTCTTATAGACCTTGGTGAGATAAAAAACTTGATTCGGCAGTTTTGTAAATGTTCCGCTAGCCCTGGGCGTTTAATGCCGTAGCGTCCCCCATGTGGCATTCGACGGGCTACGGTGTTTTTTCGCCCGCCCCGTCGTCGATTCTGTGCCCCCGGGCGGGTGAGCCCCCTCTTTCTTCCCGGCGGTTTCCCCCCCTGGATCTTACTTGTAAAAAAGCTTGCTGCCAAATAATGTTGCTTACCGCCTGTTTCATCCCCCTAACTGTTTGTAAAAAACTAATGGCGTAGACAAGGCCGGTTGGGATCCGGATGCTATCGTTTTGACACGTGGTGATATTTCCTCCCAAAGATTACCCCCCACATCACCAGTCGATTTTCTCCCTGGAAATACGCCTTGAAATCCCATTTTGATCTTGCCAATTTCCCAAAAAGCGACCACCCCAAATTTGTTATGAGAGGATTTTTTAACGAGCTCCTCCCCCACCGCTTTCAGGTTGAGCGCATCTACATGATGGTTTAAAATTTGGAGTCTCCGTGGGATGTGCTTTTTTTTGGGGAAAGGACCCAAATTTTAAAATTTTGGGTTTCCCTTAAAGAAACAGTGTTTTTACGCTTATTATATGCCTTTTTTAAATTCTTTGTGTTTTTTTTCCCGGTAGTCACCGTTCTTCCTATCTGCACGGATTCCATGAGTGCTCTTTTGGGCATTGTCCACTTTTTACTCGTGGCCCTCTCGTGCAGTATTCACGAAAAAATTTTTAAAAATTGATTCTTTAAAAGCACCATCCCCTTTTTGGGGTTTTTCCCTGGTCACCTGGTTTTCCGGGAAAATGAACTGGGGGCCCGGCAGCCAAGGGAAGCACGTTGCCTCCGGGGGGGCGAGTTTGGTGTCTTTTTTTTAGTTTAAAAGGGTTTGTTCGGCGTGGAGTTTTTACGCACCTGGCACAGCATGGGTCTCGACCCTGCTCAGGAACAAGCTGGGGTCCTCAGGGATTGTGTGTCGTGGTGCCCTCTTCATCCAAAGTCTAGAAAGGGGGGTATCGTGAAAAAGACCCGCGTGGACATATCATTCCCCAGGGTTTTTTTTGAGGGGGACCCCCCCCCGTGTGGAGTTTTGCGATGCCCTCTGAGTGTGTACCCTTTTGGTGGATGTCAAAAATTTTCCCCCCTATCCCCCTGGCTCTTGTTTTTTAAAGGTGACCTACGGTTTTTTTTTTGATTGCCGGATGGAGTTTTTTGGGTTTATCTTTTATACCCCAGGCGGATTTTTTAATCCCATTGGAGCACTTTTTAAAGTGGCTCTTTGGATATTATCCAATTGAGATATTTTTAAAAGGTTTTTTTACAATTTAACAGTTGTTTTGTGTTTTTAACGTTTTATCATTTAAAATGTTTTGTTTTTTTAAACGTTTTTAATTTTAATTGTTTGTTTTGCTTTTTATTGGGTGATACATTGTGGTTTTTTTTAGCAGGTGTATCATTAATTTAAAACCAGAGCCCATTTGAGCACTCCTATGGAGTGTTAGTGGT
The DNA here is from genome assembly GCA_039000515.1 of Timema cristinae. Lineage (NCBI taxonomy): Eukaryota > Metazoa > Arthropoda > Insecta > Phasmatodea > Timematidae > Timema > Timema cristinae. The sequence goes on along the minus strand of JBCFYV010010130.1, from coordinate 14,365 downwards.
GAAGTTTTATCTTTTTCCCTAGGGGGATTTTTTATTTTTTTAAATATTTTTCAAGGCCCTAATGACCAGATGGTCGAGGGGTTTTTAAACAAAAATATAATAATAAGGTGTGTGAGTTCCTCCAGAGTGTTCCCCTTTTGTCAGTGTTTTTGGTTTTTCAAAAGCCCTGACTGTTCTAGCCGCGTCCCTGGTGAAGTCGTGATTCCGGGGTTTTTCGTTTTTTTTTAAATGTTTTTCTAGTGATTGGGGCAGGGTTTCCCGCCACTCTGTGCTTTTGTAAACCATGCCTCGTACCCGTGGATAGTGGTACTGACTTGTTCCTATTTGCTCCCCTTTGTTTTGTTACTTTCCACAATTGTCTCTGTAAAGTGGGGCCCCTCTGTGACGTACGTGTCCCATCTGTGTCCCCTTATGTCCCTGATCTTCTCCTCACCTGGGCTCTGAGTCGTTGTGGGGCCGCCCGTGCTGGGGTTCGTAAGTGTGTCGTCCTTCTCGCCTCCTTTTCGGGGCTATAAAAGCCAGACAGGGTCTTGTTGCCGGGGCATGTTGTATGGGGGTTTTTTGTGGTGTTTCCCTGTGGCCCCCTGCACCGGGTCGTTAACAGTTGTACTACTGCTAGCCTGCAATTTCGTTTTTTTTCTGTAGTGGGTTTAAGTTTTTGGGTTTTTGCCTAAACCCCTCCGTCACTGTTGTAACTTTCGTTTTAGTCCCCTTATTTCAAATTGTGTCGATATTTATCTCACACAATTTGGGGATTGTGGTTCGAATACAGTTCTTTTAATATACATATCCTCAGGGGCTACACCGATGTTTGTGGTCCCCACGTCTTTTATTCCGTCTTGTTGATTGTTCCATGGGTAATAATTTGGTTCGTCGGGGGCAAACAATACGTTGTGGGTGCAGCGTGGTCCGCTAATACTCGCCGTTCCTGGTGGTTCCCTTTTTCCAGTGATTTTTTTTGAATTGAGATCTCCCCCCCAAAACCAGCTGTTCGCGTCGGTGGGGTCTAGGCCTTTTTGGTAGTAGCGTTTAGTGGGGTCTTTTATATGGCCCCGAACCAGACACTCCCGCCGCTTGTATTTACTTAATTCATAGCTTTAATATTTTGGGATTTTAAAAAAAATGTGGGTGGTGAGGTAAATGAGTTGATAATATAGCCGTGCCCCCCCCCGCCTTTGGGGCCATCTGTCCTTTTAAATTGTGATCCCCAAAAGTTATGTTTTTTTCTGGGTGGATGGGGCTCGTTTATTAGGCAAAATCATTGAGAATTTTAAAAAGATCTTCTAGCTTTTATCTTTCGTGATATCCCCTTTGCGTTCTATGAAAACCCGATTTTTGTCCTTCGTCGCGTCCGTTTGTATTGTCATAGTCGGTCGTAAAAGACTGGGGACTCCTTCTAGTAAGATCATTATTTTTTCGGGTTTTTTCTGTCGTTCTCTAAGCCTAGTTAGATAGGTCTGAATGAGTTATTATTTTAAAAGTTAAGGGCCTTTAGGAGGTTCATTATCGTTTTAGGTTGAGAGTGGGGGGTTTTTTTTTTTCTTTTTGGGTCGGTCTTTTCCCGGCCTCGTGACGTCGATGTACGTCGGTAGATGGTTGCGGCCTCTGCGGGCGGTTTTCGCGAAGGGGCCCGGGGGTGTCGTGTGGGGGTATGTCGGGGGCCCGGGATGGGAGGGTGTACTCCCCTAGTGGTGGGGGGCTGCTCGTGTTGGTGCCCTTTTTGGGCTGTGATTGTGGTTCTTTTTTAGCCCTCAAAGTTGCACGTTTTACCGGGGATTTGCTGTATTGGGGCCCGGTGTGGGCCCTTGCAATTATGCATTTGCCGGTGTGGTGTTGTCTTTTTTGGGGGAGTTAGGGGGGAAGGGGGCGCTCCTAGACACTTCACGCTCTGGGCTGGTTTGAAAAGTTGTTCTTGATGCCGTGCCCCTGAACTTGTACATTGCAATAGGTGTCGGGGGGGAAAGTAGTGCCACCCCAATCAGCTGATTTATGTCCCATCTCCGAAGAGGTCATGGGTTTATCTGTTTTTTTGAAGACTGACCAAAAGGCGGTAGTAGTGTCACTGTTTGCGTGGGTTGGTGGGTTCGGGTTTTCCCGGAGAAAAGGCGTCGTCGGTACCGCAAAGCCGAGGTCTTGGGTTTTTCCCTTTATGTCTTCGTCTTCATATTGGTGGGAGCCCCCCTTACAAAAACTTTCTCGGCTTGTCCGAGGTAGGGGGTAGGTGTAGAACTCCTGGTTGATTTCCCTTTAGAAGCCCGGACTTTTTTTAAGTGTGCGTTGGGTGGTTTGTTCTTAAGTCCGTCTTTAAATTTGCTGTTGGGTGGCGGGGCTCTGTGTCCTTGGTATTTCCTGATCTTTTGTAGTTTTGGATCCACTGTGATGTTGGTGGAATCTTCCTTCTTGTTGGCGTTGTTTGTGTTGCTGGGGCTTCGTTGTTTGTTTTTGTTTCGTGTTTAGGGGTTTGTATTTTTGTCGACTGTCGTAATTGTTTTCTTTGTTTGCGTATTGTCAGGTTCTGCATTTCCTTTCTTTTTCATTTTTCCCCAAGTGTGAAGGGGCCCTTTCCTCTGGGCGGTTTCCCTGTTGATGTTCTATGTTTGTTTTGGATTGGAGAAGTTGGCAGTTTGTTTGTCTGTGGCATGATAAATTGGTCTTGTTTCTGAAGTTTTTGGGGGCCTTTGGGCAGCCCGAAAAGGGCGGGGTATGGCCTTTTGGAAGGCTAAGATACCCTCCTTTGTGCAGTGTGGAGGATCTGTGTTTGTTGGGGTCCCCGGGGACTACTCCGATGGAGGTATTGTTTCGCAGCCGGGCCGCTTTTCGGCTATTGTGGCTTCGTTGGCACCGTTTGGATCCCCAACGAAATTCACCGAAACGTCCGTTCCCAGTTTCTCTGTGTGTGTGATTTTGGGTATAAATGAATAAAATTTTCTCTAAGACAACTGCCTGGGTTTTCCCTTAAAAAAAAGGGAGCTTTGGTTTGTCTTTAAAAAAAACAGTTTTTGGTTTTTCCTTTTAAAAAGGGGCTCAATCAAATACCGGGGGGGGGTTTTGGGGGGGCGAAAATTTGGGAAAAATCGTGGTAAAAAACAGATATTTTTTTTGAAAAAGGGGAAAAGGCAGCCCGATGCTTCCCAAAAGGGAGCCGAAAGCAAGTTCCAAACCTAAGACCAATTTGGGCACAACCGTGGGTTCGCAAAAAAATTAAAAAAAGGGTTGTCGCGTTTCGCGAAGTTCTGGAACAAAGAAACAGAGATTAATAAAATTAGTGGTAAAAAACAGCTTTTTTTTTTCCTTGTTGACCCTCTCTTATGCAACACTATTGACAGTGTCACCGTTCGAGAAAGGCTTGATTTGCTTTTGAGTCCCAAAAATATTGCTTATCTCTTTTCTCTTTTTTTGTATTGTGTTACCTTGTTACGCTGTTTTTTTAGTGCCCATTAAATTTACTTTTGTAAACCCGATTTGTTTTAGTCCTCGTCCTTACCTGCCGTTTTTGACAGTCATTGAGGGGCCCGTCGGGCTTGCAGGTATTGGATCTTTCTTCGTGTTTTGTTGGGTTTTATGAGGTGGGGGGTGAATTAAGGGAGTATGAACCTAAAAGGGGGAAATTGTTTTATCTTGTGGAAGAGATTTTGATGATAATGAGTGTCAAAAACTGAAAAAAGAAAATACTTAGTGCGGGTGTGGGGGGATGAAGGATTGAATTTGGGGAATGGGTTTCCTTATTTGTTTTTGGTCTTTTATCAAAGTTTTCTTTTGGAGGTTTGTAGCCCCAATTTTTTTGATGAGGGTTTTATCACTTTCCTGACTTTTTTTTTGTTAAATCTTCATTGATTACTTGGATTTCTTATTTATGTGTTGATCTTGCACATAGTGTGCACCATTGGGTTTGCGGCTCTTTAATCCGGGGAGGGTTTTAAAAATTTTTTTTGTGTTTTTTGAAGTGATTTGATGTGCCCTTTTGCTGCAAAAACCCCCATATCGGGCAACAAAAGGATGGCTGAGGGGTTTAGGATTTGTATAACTGTACTTTTTTTTTTCTTGATAGTTGATTAGTTTTTGAATAATGGATATAGTGAAACTATTTTTTCCAATGGCTGTTTTTAGTTTTTTCGTGTAAACCCTGAAGGTGAGCTGACTGCCCAAAGTTACCCAAGGTTTTTTTACTTTTTTTTCGTTTGGGATGATTGAGCCAAATAGTTGGGTTTGGGTTTGTCATCTGGGAGTCTCTTAGTGAAAATGTTTTTCGCGCTTTTTGGGTGTTCATTTTGATCCTCCATTTGGTGAACCTTTCTCTAAGTTGAGGAGGTATTTTTAAATTTTTTTTTGGGCTCTTGTGATATTTGTGGGTGAGTAATAACCATTCGTAGGCATACATTAACATTTTCACATCCGGATCTACGGTGGCCGCGGTGTAAAGGTTGTATAAAAAGGGTGGAGGACTGCTCCCTGGGGGAACCCCTGAGAATTATCTTTGTTTTGTTGTGAAACCTTCCACTTTACTGGAACTGTTTTTTTATTCTGGTAGTTTTTATTGATGTACTAGTGCGGCTGGGATTTCTGCATCGATCAGTTTTTAATATTCCGCATGCCTGCCTTACAAAAGCTTTTTCCCATTCTAGGAATATGGCCACTGTAAGTTTCCGGTCATTAATCCCTCTTTTTTGACTCTCCAGTTTTACTAGGGCGTGTGTGGTGTGCGTTTTTTCGGGAAACCAAATTTGTATTTTAAGAATCACTTGTTTTTCATTTATTTTTGCTGCAATCTGGAAAAAATTAGTCTTTCAAAAAGTTTGTTCATGGAATTTAGAAAGGGAATTTGGGCCCTCCGGTTTGTTAAAAAATTGGGTCTTTTCCGGGGTTTTGATAAGGTTTATTACTTGCCGGTTTTCCACCCCTGTGGATGGGGTTTTTTACTTTTTGTTGATAATTCTGTTAGGTAAATTGCTTTTAATGGAATTTCCTATTGTTTCATTGCTTATGCCGTCAGGGCCCGGGTGATTTTTTCTTGGGTAGTTTGGTTATTTTTTTGTGTCTCTCTCGGTAATATATTTGGATACTGTCAGACCCCGGTCTTAAAAATAGTCTCTTAAATTTTGTTTGTTTATTGGTGAATTCGTATCTTCCGGTTCCAGGTTCGGAGTAATTGAGTTTTGGGGTTTAACTATGGCATTAGTCTTGTTTGTCCCTCGTAAAAAAGGCCTTTTCCCCATGAATTCCCCTTGCCCTTTGTTGTTTCCTTTTCCCTGTAGATTTTTTTGGTTATCTCCAGAGGACTTTGGGTCCTCTGGCCTGGGTTACAGCTTTGTTCGTTTTACTCTTTTAAATTCTAAATTTTGTGCCTAACCCCCCGGGTTATTCTGTTAAGTCTGTGTTTGTCTGTAGGGTCTCTGTCCCCTTTTGCCATTGTTTCCTTTAATTTTTTTTTTTCTTTGATTGATCTTTCTACCCTCCCGGATTTTTATTGCTTTAGATTTTGGATTTGGGGGGTTTATTTCTTTTGTTGTTCTTGTGGCTTTTTTTTTTTTCCTTTTTTTGATGTGTTTGTTAAAATTTTAAATGCTGTGTCAATTTTGTATGGACTTATTTTTGGGTTTTCCCGGTATTGATTGCTTTATGTGATTACTAAATTTCCCTCCCATGGGTTTCTCTCTTTATTTCCCTCTTGATGTGTTTTTTTTTAAAAGGGTCGTTTTAAAGGAGCAGTACACAGGCACATGGTCGGTCCAAAAACGGTTTATTTTTGTAGCTCCTAGGTAGGTCATGTCTGTAAGAATTAAAGTCTATCACGTGGGTTTTTTTTTTTGAGTTATAAGGATATATGTGTTTTTTTGGCGAATATATATCCCTTTTTTAGCATTGGTTTCCCGGGGGGTTTTCCCCAAGGTTTTTAATTGAAAACCCTCTGGTTCTTCGCTTTAGGCGCCAGCAAGAAAAAGGGGTAAAAAAATCTGTGATAGATCAAAGGCCGGGTAGGTTCTCTATTTGGGGTCTATACATTCCCCCCCTTTGTAAACTGTCAATTTTTTAAATTTTTTCAACAATGGTCGTAGCTTCCAGGTTCCCGGGGTCCATGGAGTTTTCTTCTCTGTAGGAAGGTGTTTACGTATTTTCTATGGCCCGTGCCCCCACTCGCTCTTCCAAGTCTGTCGCGCGGATCACGTAGTAGTTTGTCATTTTAAATCTTGTTCGGTTTTTTGTGGGTTTTTGAAAAAGCGCCAGGTCGTTTCCAGGTTGTTTAAGAGATGTACCAATTCAGTTTCCTGTTTTTTATACCTTGGGTTCCAGTGAAGTATCTTCAGTTCTTTGTGTTTTATCTGTATGTTTTTGTCATCAAATAGGGGGGGGGGGGGTGACCAAAACTTTTATACCATTTTTTTTGGCCCGTTTGTCCTCGCTTTTCTTATCTTGGGGAAATGGGTTTTCGTTTTTTCGACGGTTTTCGAAAGTCAGAGTCCTTAGGGAAAGTCATTTACTTCTTTAATTTCCCATGTTGGATTTCCCCGTGCGTTGTTTTTTTTGTCGTGATTCTTGTAATTCGAGGTTTTGCCCCCTTTTTCCAGCTTTATTGTCACGCTTTCGTTTGTACCCTTGGCTGTATGACCTTTGTTTGGGTTTGGTTTGTACTTGGGGCCTGGACGTCCGCTTTGTGGGGTTTTTTTGTTCTGTCATTTTTTTCGGTTTTATTTTATTGGGTTTTTGATTGGGAACTGCCGACACCCCCCTTTAACTTGGGGTGGTTCCCCTCCACAGTTGGGCATTAGCCGGTGTCGTTCTGTCCTTTTTAACTTTTCCCCCGTTAAGTGGGGTTCCCGCGCACTTCAACATCTCGGGGGGTAGGTTAATTAATCAATGTGCCCCCACCCTTGGCATTTATAGCATTGGGTGGGTTCTTTTCTCGGTTTGAAAGTCTCTTCGTAACCTTCGTGTAGTAAAGTGCGGGAATTGAACTTTTCTATTGGGTTTGGTGTTGGAGAGCGTTTTGCGATGAATACTCCCCAAATCACGGGCTAAACCCCCCCCTTTTTTTTGAAGTTGCCTCGTCAGTAAAAGTTGAAGTTTAGGCTTCACTTTTTGTCCCCGATCAGGAGTCTGATGGGGGGAGTCCCTTTATGATACTTTTGAAGGGGCTGTTTGTGCGGAGCGATAGGGTAGAATTTCGGTTGTTGGGTTAGAGGTTTTTTTTCTCTTCATGTCGAGTTGTCGAAATGATATTTTAACCCTTTTTTTGTATGATCACCCTCATATACCCTCGGTGATGGCTTACTCTCTAGTGTCAGTCAAAGTGTTTTCGGCCGTCATATTATCGGTGGTTGTTTTTTTGGTTAGGATTCGGTTGTCTTTTTGTTGCGGTTTCTTGTTTTCCCCCTTCCCTTGCATCCCCCGTAAAGGTTGGTGGTCCAAAAGTTTAAGGGTACAGTCTTTTTGCCTTTTTCGGGTCGTATCTTTTCGGTGAGGCTCTATGTCTTTTTTTTTTTGCCAACATGAATTCTTTCAGCGAGGTTTCCCTTTGAAGGGAAAACTATTTTTTTAAAAGAATTTTGAGCCTTCTTGTGAGGGGTTTTTCATCTTTTTATCGATCAAGATCGTCCAGTGGTTTTTCGATGAGCCTCCCCGCCATGTTTTCGTGTGTTTAAGTTTGAAGGCCCTAAAAAAGGGGCCCCTTTATTTAAGGTTTCCCTTTAAAAACAGGAGGGGAGGGGAAAGGGGTTTTGCGGGCACTGTGCCCAGGCTTTCAATGGGGAGCCCTGCCCGCTAGCGTGCAATGGTGTGGACCAGCCCCTGAGAGATCGTCACTCACCCCCCGCCGGTGTTTCCCGCCCCCACCCTGTTGGATAGTGTGGGGGGCCCAAATTGTCCCATGGGATGAATTGCTTTTCCCCTCGCCTCTTTTTTTTCCCCTACAGGTACCCTGGAAGATCTTGGTCGCTCTCTCTGGAATGCTGTGCCCGTCTTCGGGAGGGGAACGTCGAAACTCGAGTCGTAAACCAGATCGACTCCTGATCGAAAATTTTAACTCTTACTAGGAAAAAAAAAAAAGGGTGAAGTCAACCCTTTTAATTTCTATCCACAGCCCCCTTTGTTCCAAGTTTTGAGTATACCTTACGTAGCCATACTGGGAAAAAAAAGCCCTACGGGTTGCCCGATAGAAAATCTGCTTGCGTTGCCACGCCAGGTTTCTTTTAAAAGGGGGATTGGTTTTTTTTGATACCCGGGCATTGTCATGACTCTTAACCTCGCGAATGAACTTGTTTACCGATGAAATGGAACAGATGAATGAGCCCGAGAAAAACTACGGTGTTGGTTTTTTTAGCCCGACGCAGGACTTTCTACCTTGACTTGATGCAAACTAGGCCGCCTGTGAAAGGGTATTTTTGTGTTAGAGTACGGGTCATATCGTGACTCTGGGCCCCTTTGAAAAAATTTAATACCTTGTAAAAAACAATTGTATAATTATTGCAAGTGAGGAAGTTGGGTAGTGAACTCGCGCTGGGTCTGGATTTGGGGAGGATTTTTTTGTTGGGTTGGGGAAGGGTGGTAAAAGGTTTATGATGATAATGTTAATTGTTTCATGAGCGATTTCCGGGAGGTGGATCAAAAGGGTTTTTTGACTGTGGGGTTAGGTTTGACGCGGATGGTTAATACCATTCCCCATCGGGGGCCGTCAGTGGCGCCGCGTTATTCCTGTAAAAGGGTTGCCCTGGGCGGTTTTCCCAGTGGGTCCGGCGGGGGAAAAGGGTTTATAAGAGTTTTTTTTGGGGGGGGATTTTTTTTTTTGGGGATTGGGGAGTGAGGGGGTTTTTTTTTCCCTTTCCCCACTGGGGCCGTCAGTGGCGCCAGGTTATTTCTGGCTGGGAAGGGTTTTGACCTAGGCGATTACCCCAGGGGCGTCCCCCCGGCTAAGGTTGTGAGGGCATGAAAGAGGCTTGTGAATGTCGGTCGGGGGTTGGGAGAAGGATGGATGTTGGGTGGGGTTTTGTCGTCAACCCCGTTGGTCTGGCGGTCGATTGCTTTGGTTAAATTACTATCAATTTTTTTAAATTTTTTTTTAATTTTTTTTTTTTTTTCCAAGAAAAAATGACACTGATTTAGTATAATAAGCTCTCCTAGCCGCCGTGGTCTCTTTTTAGCGTCTGGTCTCAGTAGGGTCGAAGGGGGCCCCAGTTCCCGTACTATGTCGTTAGTGTGTGTGTCTCCCTTTGTAGATTTTTTTTGTTCCTTTCCCTGAAAATATGTCATGGAGGGGTCTGAAATTTGTCATTTCATTGGGTGTGTTATTCTATTTCGCCGGGGTTGCCCAGTGAGGGTTTGGTATCTTGTTTTTGTGATTTGTATCTATCTGTGAGGTTTTTTGGCTCCTTTGCTCCTTACTGGCGTTGTACAGTATAATCGGTTTTCTGGATTTTATAAGACAGTTTTTGTGTGGTTTTTATTTCCCCTTTCCTTTAAATGAGCGTAAAATTGTACATATCCCCCAGGGCTTTTTTTTTTGTTTTTTTTGGACTTCTCCAGGTTTTCGAGTCATTTTTTGCCTAAATTTTTTGTTTTTTTTAACAGGTATTTCGTGTCGAAAAGTGATGGTTGGGAGTTGTTTGGGCCCGGCTAAAAATCAAAGTGCTGATTTTGGGGGGGTTAATTTTTACCCCCAAGTCGTGAACCAAATTTGTAGTTCAATAGGTACCTCTGATTTTTAAGCGGCAAATTTATGTTTTTATATATGGTGTAGGCCGGGGGGTTCGCAAAGATCGTATTTTTTACTTGGGTTTGGGTAGGAATGTCTAAATATATATGCATAAATTTGGGGTGCTAGCAGATCCCGGGGGCCCCACCCCTTATGTCGTTATGGGTGATTTGTTCCGTCCATGACTACCTGAATTTCCCTTCCAAAAGGTAAGGGGAAAATTGGTGTTCCATTGTGGGTAGTTGAATTTAATTATTTTTTTGATTAGTCCTATTGCCAAACTCTGCAAAATGCTTTTTCAACGCTAAAAATATTGCTACGGTGTGTTTTTTTTTCTTCAAATGCTTTTGTGGGTCCTCAATTAAATTTAGTAGGGGGTGAATAGTCGAGTGATTTTTCCTAAAACCGAAGGGGTTTTTTGGGATATTTTTTTTTTTCGCTAAATTTGTCTACCTTTTTAAAACTAGCGAATATTTGCTCATGTGGGAGGAAGCTAATAGGCTTCTGTTCTGGGGGGGAAAATTTGGGTTTTTTGGTTTGGAAGAGTTTTTACTTCGCCAATTTTTCATAGTTGGGTGTAAGGGGGGTTTGTAAGTAAGCGTGAATATTTCAGTGCGTGGAATTGCCTGGGTGGTAGTTTCTGTAGTGTTTCGTTTGTAGCTGTCGTGGCCTGGCGCTTTATTTTTTGGAAATTTGTTCATTGTGTTTAGTTCACTAGTGTTATTAGGTCCCCCGTGACCTATTTTTAAATAGTTTTCCCCTAATGATCTCGGGTGCGCCCCTGACGAAGTCTGTGTCTCTGGGGTTTTGGGTTTTGGTGTAAACTGTTTTCCAGGTCAGGCTAGGGCCCCTCCGCTTTTTTTGAGCTTGATAGGCCATACCGGCTCCCCGTGTATAGCGGGACGACGTTTGGCCGGGAATTTAAGCTGTTTTGTGACTTTCCAGATTTTACTGGGGCCCATGGCACGTCGTGATTATGTTTTCCCAGTTTTTGCAAAAATATTTTAACTGACTCAAATTGTGCGTGGTTTTGTAGTGTTCTGTGTTGTTTTTCTGTATTTTTGCCAGTCCTCCTTGCCTCTCGTTTCTGGGCAGCAGAAAGTCAAGGTCTGGGTTTTTGCGTCAAAAGTCATGTTTTTCCTTTTCTATCGCGGTGTTGTTTGAAATTTCCTGTACTGTCTGGTAAAGAGTGGAGTGTAGTGCTGCTTTTCGGTGGCGGGGAGTTTATGTTTTGGGGTACTGTTTCGTCTAGTGTTCTTTTAAACCCCTTCCCATTTAGTAGTATTTTTTATTTTTTTTAATGTTTTTTAAATTTTATTTCTGTGTTTGTTGTGATCTCGCACTTTAAAGGGGTTTGGTCGGAGTCTATTCTTTTTGAACTGAGAGCTTTCCGGTGTCCCCCCCTATATTGTTCAAGACCGTAATTACATCGCCTCTGTAGGGGTTTAGGGGGTTAAAAGTCGGTTTGCCCGGCCCCCACTACCTGTATCCCTTAGTGTCTGGTTTATGTTTTATGGGTCCCTTCCTATTGGGGGAGTCGCTTTCCAGTTCAAGTTTTGTATTCATTCCCCTGCTAAGAAAATTTATCGAAGTTCGTAAGTTTGTTAGGTCGTTGTAGTATTGGGTTTGGTCGGTTGGGTTTTTTAAAAGGCGCGATGGATACCTCCGCTCTTTGTATTTACTTTTTTTTCTGGTTCTATGTTTTGTTGGTTTTTAAAAAATATGTTGGTAGTGGGGAATATTGTCTTTGATGAATATTGCTGTTCCCCGCCACTTTTTGCGGGTCTTTTGTTCTATATAATGGAGCCCCAAAAAATTAAGTCTCTTTTTTGGTTAGTGGGTTTCGTTGTTAGTCCCATAACTATTCCATATGTTTTAAAAAATTCTTCTAATTCTGAGCGGTCATATCCCCTTTGCGTTCCCATATAAAAACGGTAGAAAAGTCCTTGGGCCGGTCTTTTCTTGTCACTGATTTACAAAGTAGTCAGTCTTCCCCTATTATGTAAACATTTTCTCTGTTTAGTCTGTTTTTGCTGACCATTGAGATAAGGGTTTTAAATGTGTAAAAGATCTTCATTATGTTTTGTCTTTGAGTAGCCTAATTAAGTCTTTTATGTCGAACCGGTTGAAACCCGGTTCTTGTTGTGGGGGGCCTTGTTTTGTTTTGCCTTACGCCGGGCGTAGGACGGGGGATCTTGGCCGCCTAGGGACGGGGGGGTTTGCCACGGGGCCGCCCCATTGGTGGGGAAACTCTGTGGTTTTAGGGGGGGGGCATGGGCCGGGTCAGAGTTTTTTTCGTGTGTTTTTCTTTGGGATTGTGCCGTTTCTTCTTTTCTAGTAAAATCTAAATAACCGGGCATTTCTGTAATTCGCCGTGTGGTTCCCCTACATTTACGCATCGGGCAGGAGTGGTGGCGTCTTTTTTGGGGGAGTCTTTGGTGAGTGCTTTTTTAAGCATTTGACACACCGGGGGTTGTTTGGCAGTTTTTCTTTATGGCCTATCTTTGGGACTTGTGGCATTGGGACGATGTGGATTGGGGTTGTAGGGGTTTGATCCCAACTCTGGTATGGTTAATTGATTTACTTGGGTGGTGTTTGTGTTTTTGCCTTTTCTAGATCATTGGAAAGTGGAAAGTGCACGGTCTGAGTGTGTTGTCCGCAGCGGGTTTTGGAGAATTTGCTTCACGTCAGTCACGGAAAACCCATGTTTTAAGTTCTGCCCCTTGGTCATGGTGCCATGTTGGGAGGGGGCCCCTTGACTAAACTTTAATGGTTTTTCCCTCGGTAGCGTGTAAGTGTGAAACTCCGTTTTAGGTCCTTCATAAGTGTTGTATTAGGTGTAGTCCTGCTTGTTGGGGGGTGAATTTTAAGTCCCTTTGTGTGTACTGAAAATTTTTAATTCCCCCCCTATCTTTTTGCTACCCTTTTATTGAGAGAGTTTTGTGTTCTAGCGCACTTTGGTGGGTAGTGTGTTTTGCTGTGGTGGGTTTGTAGCAGTGTTTGTAGTGTTCTGGTCGAGTGGTGAGGAGTATTGTTTTCGGCCCTTTTTAGGGGTCAACTTTTGTCAACTCTGTTGGGGTCTTTTTTTTTCTGGGGTAGCTTGTGAGGTCTGAAAATTTCCTTTTCCGTCCTTTTGCGGCACGTGAAAGTTCCCCGTCCCTGTGTTGCTTCCCTGTTGAATTGTCCGTAGAGGAGGTCCATGTCCGTGTCGTTTTTTTGGTACTCGGGCTGGGTGGTCGGGGGCGGCCCTTTCGCTCAGCCGAAAAGGGCAGGGGAGTGGCCCGTGTGGAAGGGTTAAGTACCCCCTTTTGGGAGTGCGGGAGGATCGTGATGTTGTCTGGTGTCCCGAAGACGTGCCCGCTGCGAGGTTTGTTTGCAGCCCCGGGTTTGATTTACGGCCTACTGTGGCTTTTTTGGCACCGTTTGGTATCCACCACAGAAATTACCACCCAAACGTCCCTTTTCCCTTTTTTTTTAGTGTGTGGTTCGGGGGAAAACCCTTTTCCTTACAATTGCTCACGTTTGCTTAAAAAAAAGGAGGTTTGTCTTAAAAAAAAACAGTTGCGGTTTTTCCTTTAAAAAGGCAGCTAATATAACACCTGGTGGCTCGAATCTCAGGAATATCGTATGGTAAAAACGCTCCAGAAATCACCGTATTAATACCCTCCACTGCTGCTCCTTGTCCTTTGGGAAAACAGGGGTTCCCTTGGTGCGGGAAAAAGGAGAGACAGTCCTTCACGCGAGCCAATGGCGAGGCTGGCTGGACTGGGTGGAGTATCACGGACGGCCAGAGACAGGACGTGGGCCGGCCAGGCAATGGGGGGGTGGTTGGCGCGGCGGTGCAAGTGCGGAGGAAAATAAAAGGGGGCCCAAGGGGAAATGAGGCACATCAATGTAAATTTTCCCCTGCTTGAAACAGTACTGCTGTATGTTAGTCATTATTATTTTGTCAAAAACCCACGTTAAAACACTGTTCAAAACCTACTAGAAATGTCGCAATGTTTAACTGAAAAAAACCTCCAAATTAAATCAAACAAGAACACCAACCTTATACCCAAACTAAACCACCACATGAAGTGTTAAACAGTGATTAAAGAATGACAATAATGGATTTAGACTAGCCACTCAAAACTACAGGGCCAGACTAAGTAAATCCGACTCTGTACTTCGTTTACTCCTTAGCTTTCAGTTTAAACCCCAAAAAATATTTTCTGGGTATTTCGGTAATATGCCCAAAAAAATATTTTTGCTTTTGATTTATAGCTTAGCTAAATCCATATATTTTTTTTTGCAAATACGTAGTGTGTTTGATAGAAACTATCATTCTGCCCAATAAACAGCTGAAAACCAAAATTTTTTTTGGATTAAAAAAAACAATGGGTTTGAGTACGATTTGAAGGAACAAAAGGGGGCCCCGCCTGGGCCTCGTGGAACGCTAGGGGAAAAAATGGGGAAATTTTTTAAAAAATTCATAATTGTAAAAATTTCGATTTAAATGTAAGAAGTTTTAGTTGGGAAAAGCCCCGTGACAGAAATGAAATTAATTTTAAAATTAATTTTGGTTCCTCAAAAGTTAAACTTGAATGTCGTTGGACATGAAATAGTAATTGTTTTCCAAGTTTGATGGGGGCCTTTTTTTTGTGGGCTAATCAAGAAAGGGGTAAATGAAGCTAAAAAATGGCC
>JBCFYV010010129.1:0-17869 GCA_039000515.1 Timema cristinae | reverse complement strand
AAAAGGTCCTTATACAGCAAATAGTTAAAAAAAGTATAGAATTGTAAAGTATGTTTTGACAAAAAATTATTTATAAATAAGGAGTAGATGTCCTAAAAGATGTAACTTCAAGCAAACAATACTAATGCCTGTAAGATAGTAATGAATCTCCATATATTTCTATGCATAGAATGCTATATAATATCAACAATTACACGATTTGTCATAGCTCTGACCCATAGTGTGAGATTCATCAAAGATTATTTGCTCAAATAATGTGCTATTGATGTGCTCATTGTATATAAAAACATTGACTGCATATGACTCACCAAAAGTTCAGGAAACACATACGTAACGTAAGTATTCAAATTGAAGTATTCAGCAGTCCCTATTATAGCTGTACAAACGCGTTGCCAGCTGTTGCATACTCGTGAAGTCCCCCAGGGAAACGATTGGTTATAGATAATTCAAACGACCCTTTGGCAACCTAGAAATTGGTATCAAACCATTTTTTTAACAGGTTATTAAAAGTAATATTGTCAACCTAGTACTATATTGAATAGTTTCTATTTTTCAACCAATTATACGGAGCTCGATTATAAACCTAAAAATATTTTAAATATATATATAAGAGATTTCAGACCTTATAATAACTTAATAATGTCAGGAGACTCGATCTCGGACCTCGGGACCTCCAGGTGTTATAGAACCAGATTCCTTGGTTTTTGAGCTTTGATGTTGGATCATTTGGGGTGCGGCGTAGTGGACATGGGAATAGGGTGCTGCCATTTGGGCCCCGCCAACTGGCGCTGGCAAGTCTGGGTCCAAGACAACAATGGGCACCAATGTAAAAATTAATCATTGGTTCTTAACTAAATACTCATTTTAGAACAATTTAAAAAATCATAACAGAGGACCTTACTTTGTTTGTATTTATAAAGTTAGCATGGCCTTAAAAATGTGTTTTGATTGTAAAAAAAACACAAAAATATGGTTAGGTTAGGTTAGGTTAGGCTAGGTATTTTTCATGTTTTTCTTATGTGTTTAATTATTTTAAATTTAAAAATATCAAGTAGTCTAACTTTATAGATACAAACAAAATTAAGGTTACTATGTTATGATTTTTTGTTTAAACCCCAAAAATGAATATTACGTAAAAAATCAATCATCAAGTTTTTACATATTACACCCAGTTGTCTAGATGCCCAGTTACTTGCGCCCTGTTGGCGGGGCCTAGTTGTTCTACACTAGTGGCGTGAAGAAATATACTGAAGAAACTAAGATTATTAGTAAAGATGCGACTATTTATTTATGGGAATGTTGGCATTGGCTTAAAAAACATTTAAAGAAATAAGTGATAAATCCGGATTTCATTGACAAATTCAGTGATATTACAGAATAAATTAAAAACCACCGGATGTTAAAATTAACAAAAAGTACAATGGAAACAAACAGTTTAAATTACAAATTAAATATTTCGGAGTCATTCATAACTAAATTTTGATGCCGTCTTGGTGACGAAGGTAAAACAGTTCGGTGTTTTAAATAATTAAGAGTTCAAATTATTTTTAAATAAAAATATATTTTCAGTATGGATTTTTGAAATGTTAAGGGACTTTCACTTGATGAATTCATTAATGAAATCTAATAAATTATAGTAAAAATTGATTTAACCACTCAGCTATTTTCACCATCATATAACAAAATGGGGAGAAGTAATTCAATTTTCCATTATGGAGCAAAACATATTTTTTATATTATTATATTTGTAATAAAGAGTTTAATTCAAAAGTATAATAATTGTTCACTTGAAAAAGTAAGTTTTTTTAAGAGTCTAATTTTTTTCACGTGCATAATTATAGGTGGCTTAAACTCGTCACAAAAAGAATTAGTAGCTTGATTTAGGATCAAGTCTGGTAGAAAAACAAGTAACAATTTGGTGAGATTGCATAAAATTTAAAAAGTCTAACCCTGAATTATTTGTATATCATATATCTTATTTCTATAGATTTCTTTCAAAAAAGCTGAAAACTTTTTTAGTGAGTGTTTTCCCTTTATTTGGGACACTATTCTTCATCTTGAAAAGCTTTATCAAGTATTTAATAACTTTTTAATCTCTTAATATTACAAAAATTAAATATTTCTAAAAAAATATATCTTTTGTGTGCCCCTATTTGCATTACAAAGCCTTTTCAAAAACGTGTCATCCAATAAAATTACATTTAATTAATTATTAACTAAAATGTGGACTTAAAATTTTTAAGAATAGTAAATAATTCTTAAAATTTAAATACGAGTATGACTGCGTAATCCAATAGCCCGTGATATTAATTCATCACTATTGTAGCTGACGATTTTTCCCTACGTCAATCACAGACTCTGCCTTAAAATTAGGGATTGAATAACCCTTGAAAAAGGCCAATTCAGTGGTTAAGGTAATGGCATGATAAAACATATGTCCTTCTTTAAATACCGTATCCAAGTGTCATTTTTTAAAATTTAAAGCATATGCAATTCAAAAAATAAACAATAAACGTAACCCCAAATATAATAGCGTTGCTATTACATCCATCATAAACAAAGAGATATAATTAAAAAAATACAAAGAAAATAGATGTCGACAAACGCGGACATATACCAAGTTAGCAATAAGCTGCAAGGGGTTTTAAACTTGGCTCGTCTCATACAAAACCAAATCCCCTTTTTACTACCTCATCTTACTACTTATTCAGGTTATTTCATTTTGGACTAATTACAGAAGTGAGCTAAATGAGTAAGGTTGAATTTAGAGAAAGTCACGGGGTTTTTGTGAAGGGAGGGTGAGAAAAATTTTTGGAATACCACAGTCCCCCTGACCGAGGTTCGAACATTTATTCTCTACATCAGCAGTATGTCTATTGCAAGGTTTAGTCTTTAAAACCTTTTAACTCCAAAAAACAGTTTTCGCATCGAGTTTTAGGCGAAATGATCCGAACTTACACAAGCTCCCCGGCACCTCCATATTTAAGATAATTTTAATTTATAGTTAAAAAAATTATACATTAAAATACTAAACCCAAAATACATTTTTATAATCATATAAAAATAGAAAAATTCCTTTAAAAAATAAAAAAAATTTTATATAGTTTTTTTAACAAAAAATTGCGCAGTTGAGATGATATCTGTCAAACGAATACAACTATTCCCCAAGATGGAGGTTCCATCAGGGTTTTTTTAAAAATAGTCGAGAAAAAAAATTGGTATCCTTACGGGGAATGAAACAATAATGTAAAATAATAATAAAGGGTTAAACATATTTAGGTTAGTAAAATTTTGAAAAAAATATGTTCAAGAGTCATTGCGGGTAATCAAACAATTCCAGTGTGCACTGTGCTAAAAAATATATTAAACAATTTTACGAACTTTTTGGTCTTTGGGGGGGTTAACTCTAACCCAAAAAGTTTTAATTTATTTTTGGGGAAAAGAATGTTTTCCCCATTAAACTAAGAAAAAAATTAAAAAAAATGAAATAACATGAAAAAAAAAAATTTAAAATTTTTGTAAAAAACATATAATTGAAAAGTGAACCCCACGAAGTCAAAGAAAAAATATAAAAAAATATGGGATTAAAAAAAATGGGGGTAAGAAATGAAACATATATGTTTATTAGACTCTCCTTACAAAATATGGTAACGTTTTATCTTATAAAATGTTCCAGGCCTATATTTTAAACCTACATTGTTCAAAAAAGTATTCCTTAAGAAAAAAAAATTTTTTCTTTACAATCAATACTGGAAGAAAGCACATTTTTTTTCCAGAAAAATTTTGGTTCCAGTGGGGGTTGTGTATGGGCCTGAGGAACCCACTCCCCTATTTCCCCACTTGATATTACGATACCATTTAAAAAATTGAGTTTTTATTTTTAAAATTTTTTTCTTTATTTTTGTAGTAAAAAAAAATATAATTCCTTAAGGGCTTTTAATGCAGTTTTCGGGAAAGCCATCCCCCATTTATGAAAAAGAAAAAAAACAATTTTGAAGGAACTGTGTGTTCACAGTCCCACGACGGGTGTTTTACTTGTGCGAAAAACGCACATAGGAATGGGGTGGGGGGGGGGGCCCCCCCCGGAACTGGCCCCCCCAGATAGGAGAGCACTGTTGCCCCTCGCAGTGCCGGCTCTGGCGTGAAGGTGGAAGGGGAAAGGTTTTTTTTTACTCACGTGTGTTTGGGGCTTAAAAAGTGTAAACCATATTCTTGAATGTGTAAAGTGTAGAAGAGTTAGAGTTAGTTATTATTCTGTTTTCCAGCTATTTATTTGATTTATCTTTATTCGGTTCTTTTATTTTAACAGATAGATTAAAAACCAGGTCTTCTCCCCAAAAAAAAATTTTCCTGACGGTAAAAAAAGGGGAAGTGTGTCCCTATACTGTTTTTTGAAAATATTTAACAATATTCTTCCCTAAAACATTGGTTGTTTTAATTTTTCAACAAAAATTGCTTATTTGATTTAAAAAAAAACACCCCCAAAAAAAGAGATAGTACTGCCCACGAAGTTTATCCCATGTTTGGGCAAAGAAAGTTTGAAATAAACTAAAAGATTCTATTGTAAGATGAATTATGAAATTTAAAAAATTAAAAAATTTGCTAAAATTTATCTGGAAAATAATTAATGATGTTTTTAGTAAAATTTACAAAAAACTGATAAAAATCCTTTTTTGACCAATTCCATGACAAAATCAGAAACAGAGCACTGCTTTTCAACATTGAAAATAATAAAAACTTTTTTAAGAATCAATAATTCAGAAAATAAATGCGTTTTGCACTACTTTTTAAGGGAGAAAAATTTCCGCAATTGTCTCCAAGATTCAAGGGGAAAGTTTATTTAATTTTTGAGAAAAATTAAAAAACAAAAAGGTGGTTTCTTTTTTTAATGAATAAAATCAAGTTTGACTGTAACAATTTAAAGCTAAAAAAAAAAGTAAAAAAAAAAAAATATATTTTCTTAAATTTTATAAATTTTAAAAAAAAATTTTCTTTTTATACAGTTTTTTTTCCCTTTTACAAAATTTTTAAACCAAGGGGATTAAATTTTTCAAAAGCAGCCCCCCCATGATTTTAGCTACGAGCCACCACGGGTTTTGTCAAAGGGAATATTCTTAATATTATTCAAGGATACATGTTTTTGTAAAAATCAATTTTCTTTAATTCTAGACTTTTTTAAATATAATTCAAATTAATAGGTTATTTTTTTAAATCTTTTTTTCTCATTTTTTTACAAAATTTTTAAACACTTACTGTGTCGAGTTAGTATGAATATCTAAAATGCAAACTTCTATATTTTGTTTAAAAAAAGGCTTCCCGGGGTCTTTTCAGAAAATCCGGCATAGTTTTTAATATCAATAATTTTTTGTCATCAAGATAATACCAAAAAAATTAAAATTTTAAAAAATGAAAATGTAAACACTAGTTAACTTTTTAAAAAAATAACCTTAAAAAAATGAATTTGATTTTTAGAATTTATCATTTATAAAAAATATAGACTAAATTATATTTTTCGGTAAAATTTTAACAAATTTTCAGCCAAATTTGTTTATATTATAACTTATTGATTTAAAAAAAATTATTGAAATTAAAACTTTCCCATTTAATAAATAAAAAAATTTTTCTAAAATAGAGTAGGTATTAAAGCTTCTTGAATACTATTTTTTTTTAATTATACAAAAATCCTACCTGAAGAAAATTTTGTCACACGAAAAACAGCAAAAACAAATTCAGAAAAAATTCAAAAATTTGGTTTTCGTGTTTTTGCTGCGTGTTACTTGGTATCATTATTAATGATTTTTAAAAAAATTTCTTTTGGGGATTTGTGGGGGGTATAGTTTCTTCACTCCCCTCGTACTATTAATGATCTAGAGATAAAAAGGGAAAAAAATTTTAACATAATTAGTAGGAAAATAAATAGTTTTGGTGAAACTTTAAACTAAATTTTAATAAAAAATTTGGACTTAATATCAATCTAAATTGTGATATTCTTTGTCTTTTTTTCCCAGGTGAATTATGGTCTCGTAAATTTTCCCTTAATTTTGGGGCCCTATAACTCAAAATTTATTTTTTGAAAAAAAATCAATTTATTTTGAAAAAAATGTTGAAAAAAATGAACGAAATTATAATAAAAATAAACTTTGGGGATTAAAAAATTTTTTTATTGCTTCTTGCAACCAAAAAGTTGTTATGTTTTGGAACATCATTTTTTTTTGGAAAAAAAGAAGAAAATTGTCCAAAGGGGAGCTGTTTGGGTTTTCCATATTTTAAACCTTGGGTTTTGAAAAAAAAAATAAATGGGTTATAAAAACAAATATCCGAATTGGCGTTAAAAAGTTTTTGCGAAAAAAATTAAAACATTTGCTTTCCATTTTATTGGTTTTAATTTTAATTGTTTCCTCTTAAAAATTAAATTAAAAAAAGAAATTTTTTAACAATGCACCACACATTTTTCCCCTTTTATTTACCTTACTGTACCCATAAAAAACACTATATTTCCCCTTATTGCAATCAAAAGATGAGCTAAAAAAAATTTAGAACTGTTAATAAACAAAAAGGGAGTAAAGAGCTTACATCTCCCCAAAAAGGAAAATTTTATGAAAAAAATATACAATGTTAATAAACCATAAAATAGACATACTTAAACATTTTCGCTACACTTTTTCCTGACCTTTTTGTTTTAAAATATTTTTGGTTTTGGCTCAAAAATTTGTATTTTACAGTTTTTTTAAAAAAATTATGTAAAAGTTTTTTTATCTCCTAAAGTCCGACATTTTTAATAGTAAAGTTGCCCTTTTAACAAAGTTTGGTGGGGAATGTAAAAAGCAATTTTTGAATTTGAGGTAAAAAAGCTTAATGTAAAGTTCCCTTTAGAAAATTTTTTCTGGAAAAAATGCAATGACACTTTGTTTACTGCAGATAAGAATTTAATCAAAAATTTTAGATCTGATTTGATAAATTTCTTTATTTAATTTTTTTCACTCTAAAGGGTAAGTTTAAAAAAACATCAAAAAAAAAATTTGTATTAAAACCAAATCCTAGTCAATAAAATGTATTAGTCAAAATACTTTATTTTAAAAATAATCAAACAATCGAAACGAGACAACTAAGAAGGGGAATTCATTAAAAAAACGAATTTTAAGGAATCGATATAAATTTTTAAGGAACTCAACGAATCACAAACCGTCATTTTCTCCTCCCATCACTAGATATTTTTCACATGTGTGTTCAGTAGTGATGCGTGTGTGTCCTTCTTTTAAAGGAATTTTCCTCTAATATAGTATAGGGGTGTCCCATTCCTCCCACCCCGCACAAAATACACTGCTGGACATTCTCGGCGAGTGGCTAAGACAAAGAATGGTCTGTTTAAGGATCCCCAAACCATCCCAAAAGGGGATCCCTGGTAATGAATGTACAGGAAAATTCCAAAAGGAAACGAGTTTGCGTTCAGGGGCAATGCAAACAAACGTGTTGCACAATGGGGAGTGGGTTTTTGTCATGGCAATGAGAAAGTGAAGTCCTATTCCTCCTGCATGGGGGCTCAATATTTCCAAATGCCGCACGTATTTGATCCAGTCTTATGTCTTTAGGGGAATTTAGTGAGTGCTAGGGCCCCTAACATTATCAAAAATTCCAAAACACCCACAGATCCCCATGAAGCGGGGAAAAACCCTGCCTTGCTTGTATTTTGAAAATCACGTCCAAACTCTAATAAAAAAAACTGTAAAAAACATTTTTTAATTGGGTTTCAGGGGGAACCCTACTCAAATTGCCAAAAAAAAAAAATATGGGGCCCACCATTGCATTGTCCAATTTTTCGATGCAAAGGGCGAAATTTCTTCCGAAAAGGTTTTTTTGGTGGTGTAGTGAGAGACATTTTGATTCCTAGAATGGAATTTAAAAACCTTTGAAGACCCTCGCACCGTATGAAGTTAGGTTAAACCCCAAAATTCTCGGGAAAGATCATTTTTAGAAAAGGAGGGTGGAATTTGGGGGACGGTCGTAGCGGAATCTGCACCTAACGATCTTGGGCCTGTTGTCACAAGAAACGGGGTTGCCCTAAATACTCTGTTCTTTCGATATCCTTCCCCCTTCTTGAAAACATTTTTGACTAAAATTACGGTAGATGCTTTTTTAAATTGTGTACCCCCCATTTTAAGGGGGTCACAATCCAGGTTGGGTTTTCCCAAACGCACATGGGTGTAGGGAGGCAATTTCTCAGCAGTTGTGATAAAAAACAGATTGAATATACCTTTTAACTGAACCATGCCGATCGTTGTTAAAAAAACAAAAACCAGCATTTGGGGGGGCTCCCCCACCATATAGTAAGATTTACATGAGTTCATGGAAAACCCATTACTTATCTGTTATTATGCAACACTTTTTTTTTGTTTAAAATTATAGTATAGTTTAAAAGGTTTTAAATAAATCAAAAAATCCCTTTGGGAATTTTTATAAAAATTTTACTATTATGTATCTTCCAAAACGGGTAAAATGGTTTGGCTGCAAGGCGATAGAAGATCAGACATTTACACGGACAGAGAATATTTTGGGAAAACCCCTTTTTTTTTCGGTTTTAAAAAACGAACAGCCTAAAAAATTTTGAATTTTATTTTTTTTATTTCTTACAATATTTCCCTTTCCTCTGGGTTTTATAGAAAAAATTTTATTAAATTACTTTACACATTTGGATTTTTTATGTATTTAGGCCGAGCAAATTTTTAGTTCAACTTTTTAATTTATAAAGTCCCAAATTGGGGTTTTATCATTCTGTCTGGGGGCTTAAAATAATTTTTTAAAAAGTAAAAGAAAACACATTTTGGTGTATACCTCTAAGTAAAGGCTAGGTTTATATTTTACGCAAAACCCCAACCAATAGTTAATAGGTATAGACAAGGTACTCAATTAAAATCATATTTTTTTCAAGATACATTTATAATCAGTAACGTGAATAATAACTAGTGAAATATCAACTTTTTATTTGACTTTAATTCTTATCGCTTTTCATGGGGTAATATAATAATAATTGGACTTGACAGTATCATCATTTAGAATGAGGGGGGGAAGCCCCACCAATTAAAGGCCATTAAAAAACAGCAGCCCAAAATTAACCTTGGTCAGTTTAAAAAATATTATGGTAGCCATACTGTTTTTTTTTTTTTATCGAATTTTAAATTTATTTTAAACGTCAGTGATTATTTTTTGTTGAAAATTTATTGAAAATAAAGAATAGTTATTGCTAAAATTTTTCCCCCTCTGTTATTGAAAAATAATTTTTTCTATAATTTTTCATACTATAATAAATTTCTAACAAAAATAAAAATCAAATTGAAAATTTAATTTAGGACAAAAATTTAAAATATTTTTTTTTTGTTATTTTAAATTTCAGTTCCAAAAAAGAAAAAAACCAATCAAGTTTGTTTTCCAAATAACTTTTCTTTTTGAAATATTTTTTTTTGTATTATTTTATTGAAGAAATCTGGCCATTTTCTATGTTAAAAAAGACAAATCGATTTAATAAGCTTTTTTAAAAAACGTTTCATTATAAAAAAAAATTTTTTTGCTAAAAATATTTCACTGTACGCAAAAAAACACTATTTATATTATTTTTTTATTCACGAAAAATAAACCCACTTTTCCCAGAGAGAAACTGCTTTTTTGGGAAGTCGGGTTTTTTCTTTGTGTTGATTTAAAAAAAACACCCACACAAAAATTAATTTTTTAAGAATATTTTAATACAAAATTCATATATTATGCTAAATATAAATTATTTCCCCTTTGGGTTTATTTTTTTGAGTAAACTAGTCAGTTTCAACACACATCATTTCTTGACTTATGAAATTTGTATTGGAATTAAAAACTCGATTATTTGTGTTAAAAAACTTTCCAGTATTACAGTTCCAGTTTGTTGCTCGCTCCCGCAAAACTGTTGTTCATCTATATCATATAAAATTGTTAATCCTAGTTTTTTACTAATTTTCAAGACACTCAGTAATTAGTAAATCTCGATTGAGATACTAAAGCAAATAAATTACCCCTTTTTAAAAAAAATCATAATAAATTTTTATGATCAAAATTGCTACCACTCTGTAAGTTAATATGTGAATTTTATATATATAAAATTTTTTATATAAATTTTTATATATATATATATTTATTTATATTTTATTTTATTTTAAAATATTTTAAAATATTTATTTTTTTTTTTATATATTTTTATATATATAAAAAAATTTAAAACATTGTTGAAAAAGTGGCAAGTTGAAGTTTTTTAAAAAAAAGTATAAACAATAAGAGCAGGAAGCTAGTATTTATTTAGTAATTCATGTAGGGGAACTAAAAACAGGCGACAACGACACATAGAGAAGGGGAAAAGGGGGAGAAGAAGTGTTCATTTGGTTTGCAATTTTCCGGTGGAATCCTTTCCCGGGGGAAAAAGGGGTTGGGGAAAGGTTAGGGTTTTTGGTTTTTTTATTTAATTGCCTTTTAAAAGACAGGCGGAGCAATAGGTTTTTTACTTTTTATTTTTTTCTGTTTCTGATGAGAATAAAAAACTTTCTTAAATAAAATGTGTAAGGATTACAAAAAAATAAAAACACTTAATCTTATTTTAAAATATATATTAGTCATTATTACTATAAATTTTAACAATTTTTCAGTTTGGGAAAAAATTCCCCTTTTTATAAGAGTCCCGGGTTCTATTCCCAGTATGAACAAAAAATTTACATTTTTTTAAATGCGGGGTTTTCCCTTTCACAGTGACGAATTTTAAACGGTAGGGCTGGATACCATTCTGTTCTAGATTTATTTAGTTCAAAGCGTTTTTCTGAAATTCAGTTTTTTTCAGAAAATTTTCTTAAATACCTTGAACAAATTAAATAAAAAAAGAATATTTTTTGATTTGGTATAAATTTATGATTTTTTTAAAAATGCGTGGTTGTTGTGCTAATTGTGTTTAGATTTGTTTTAAAGGTAATTGCGTATTGTAATTAAAATCCATCCTTTTTTTCAGATAATTTTCTTTAAATTTTCAATTTTTTTTTAAAAAAACATAGCTCGTCACACATACTTTCTTAATTACGTTAATTAGGGTTTATAAGAGGCAGGGTGGATAAAGAGGAAAAAATCAATGAAGGGAAAACGCCTTTATTACATACAACAGGGGTTTAGCTCCTACCTCGTCAAAACTGTAAAAGACTAAAAGGATGTATATTAAAAACACCCGTTGGTTTACCAACTTGGACCATAATGATTAAAAATTTGGTATTTTATATAACAAATATATTTCCCCAAAAAGAAATTTTTTTTGCATATTTAATATAGTAGAATTTAAAAAATTAAAATCATATATATAATATAATCTTTTAAAATTACAAAACAAATTGTTAACATTTTTTTTTTTTTACTAAAATTAGAACAATTAATATTTTATTTACACCCCTTTAAAAAACAAGTTTTTATTCTTAAAAGATGATATATTATACAAAAATAAATATTTTTTAAAAAAAAAATTTTGATTTAGAAAATTTTATTTTTATTTTTTTAAATAAAAAAAATTCTAATTTAAAAAAATAGATTTTTTAAATAATTACTTAGGAAAAAAAAATTTTTCACATTAAATGTTAATATTTGACTTTAGTGTAGAATATGTATGTTTTTATTTACTTTAATTAGTTTTGGGTGTTAATTTTTCAGGCTCTTCCACAATCAGATTATAGAAACTTATTATAATGATTAGTGTCTCGGAGAGTAAATTTAAAATGAAAAATACACATTTTTGAATAAAAAAAGGAAATAAAGAAATAACACTAATAATCATTTATTAAAAAAAAATATTCAGTGTACCCAACTGAGACACGAAAACAGCCTTTTTGGGCACTAAAGCTTTTATTCTGAAAAAATGTACCTATTTATAGGGTTTATGTGAAATTGAGTTTTTATTACTTCCAAAAGTTTTTTTACAGAGTTTGGAAAAAAAAAATGACTTTGAATTTTTACATTTGAAGCATGCGTTTTATGGAAAAGAATTTTTGGACTATCAGGAAGAAGGAAAGGGAAATACTTGAAAAGTTTTGAAAAAAAAAGGGGTTTTTAAGAATATTAGAAAATTTAAATGGACAAATGAATAATTCTAAAATAGTGAATAATAATATAACTATTTTGTATGTGTTTTTTCGGTGTAAAGCAAACTGGGGAAGAACTACTGAGGGAAAAAAAGGAGTTAGGGAAAAAGGAAAAAAATTTAAATATTAGATTTTCTTGAAGGGAAAAAGGAAAAAACATTCTTGGAGCGAAGGAGGAAAAAAGAGGGGGCTTTTAATTAGTTGGGCTACGTTAATTGATAAAAGGATAGAACCTTCTGAAACAAAAAAAACCCTAGTAAATTATATATAAAAAGTAATAATTTGTTACGTTTTTTAAAAATTTTACCTCATATTTACCCCTTAAATCGGATATTGAAAATTAATGATTTTGTCATTTGGATTTCTAAGTTTGGTTTTATGGTACGTTGCCTCGCCTGATTGTTGCAAAGGGGGCCCTCGTGTTGCCTACTAGCGACTATTTACATTAAGTTTGAGGGTTGTACTTTAACTGAAAACCCAACAATGTAGAAATGGTCATGCTGAAAGTAAACCCCAAAAAAACATTTTTGAAATATATTAGATTTTTAAAATTCGCTTTTTGTTTACAAAAGTTAATATTTTAATTATTCCACATTGATATTTAAATTGTGTGTCTCCAGTGTCAAACTTCCCAAAATCGCCGCTTGTGCGTTGCTTTGTATTTGTTTAATTTTTCCGGGCATGTTGCTACATCCACGTAAAAAAATTTTTGTATTAGTCAAAAAATAAGAAACAAGAAAACATAAACATTGAAAAAAAATCAGTATACTACGTATTAAAAAATATTCTAATAAATTTAAGAGTTTAGGAAAAAAATATACAAATTTATTTCCAAAAAAATAATTTAATTTAATTATTTTTATATTTTTTAAAAAGTTTATTATTTTTTTTGTCATATTTTATATCATTTATAAAAAAGAATTTTAATAAAAAAAAAAAGTATAGACAAATATTAATATCTCTTTGATAAATTATAAGATGGGGACATATTTTTCAAACTACTTCAAAAATCTAGCTAAATTTTTTAAAAATTTTGGGGAAATATTTAATTTTCAGTTTGTTTTTGAATCTATAAATGCAATGTAACACCATGGACTTTCTCACTTTTTTATTCACAGATTCAATTAAATTACTAGAATTAAATATTATTGCTTTATTAACTTGGTGCGAAAGAAAAATTGTGCGGTATAGCGTTTTTTTTGTTACAAAACTTAACAATTATTTTTTACAGTTTTAAATTTAAAATAAGTTTTTTTAAAAATCACTAGGTAATGATAACAATTAAAAAGGGCCCTATAGTTTGAAAAATCATTGTTTTTACTTTTTAAAATCAGTTTTATGTTTTCTTCACCCGGAAATTAGCAAATTTGCCCTTTGAAGTGTTTTTGAAAAAACTATTATAGCAGGATTAGCTGTCTTGCCCATCAGAATGGGCCCAAAGGGGTAAAACTTTTAAAGTTTCTTTTCAATTTATGTTGAATAGACGCGAGTGATTTAAATAAAATAGTCCCGGTGTCAGAAAAGATTGTTTTTTGTTTTCATTATATTTTCCTCAATATTTCATTTAAATTTTGAAGATTATCTAGAACTTTATTGATTTTTTTCCTTGTGTTCAAAAGGGCCTTTTTTTGGTATGTTAGTTTTTGAGTCTTGCAAACAAAAAACTTTATGGGGTTTTTTCACATTTATTTGAAACTTATAAAGCTTTAAAAGCAAGTATTTTTAGTTATTTTTGGCCATTTTGGAGGGAATTTTTAAAAATGAGTTGATCACCCTGCTGTTTTTTTAGGAAAAAAAATTTTTGGGCTACGATAAAAAGAAACATGTTTAATTTATTTTTAATTTCGTGCCCCTCAAAACGTTAAGCCGATAAGATCCCGTCATAATCATTAGTATGAAAACTATTTTAAATATTTTTGTAAGTAAAGTTTTATGCAATACTTTTAATTTTAAAAAATAAATGATTTATTTTAGATAAATCAACATAGTATTAAAATTTTTTTTATTTTTTAAAAAAGTTTTTCGACCAAGATAGATCAAATGAAAAGATATAAATTAATTTTTACCCATTTGTTTTCAATAAAAAAAAGAAACATAAATAAAATAGTCTTCAGCTTCTTTCCCCCGAAAAAGACTAAGGCCCATTTAATCGAAAAATTGTCAAGAGATATCAAGTTTTCCATTTTTCTTGGTTTTAATGTTTAAAATATGTGTTACAAATTTTATAGTTATTTAAATTTCTTTTTATTTTAATAAAGGCATGATTTATTTGGTGGAAATTAAATTTTGTAAAAATTTAAAAATAAAAATTTTTTTATTTTTTAAATTTTTAAAAATTTTGTATGTTGCATTAGAAAAATTTGATAAAGAAAGGAAAAACTACTAACAAAATATTGAGATGATTTAATTTTTGGAATTGAAATACAAAAAAGAAAATCAATATGACATTTTTTTAATTCAAACATTTTTTAATATGGGGACTGGGGGTTTTTTGTCACCTTTTCAACGAAGTAAATCTATACCCTAAAACATTAGAGAGATTTTGTTTTTTAGTCCAGTCGAAAAAATTTGCATCATATTAGAAAATTAAAAATTCATATATTCTAAACTATTACTTTTGAAATACAAACAAAAACAACACTAATTTTTTTTTTGAAAACCGAATATTTCTTGTAAACTAATACTTAACAAAAACGAAAAGGGTTATAAATATCGAATAAAATTATCACAAATTTGATTGGATGAAAAATTTTAAATTTAAAATTAAAACTATTTTCAAAATATTGGAGTAATTAACCTTTCAAATAACTACATAAATCCCTGGTGTGGGTGGACATATCAATATTTTTATTTTTTCTAACATATATTCATTATTTATATTTGTTTTAATTAATTTATATGTCAGAAAAAATTTTTTATAAGAGATATCTCGATATAGGGGTTTGATTTGATAGCATTTCATTTTTAAATAGTTGGGGGGAATCTATTGAAATATATTTATTTTTAAATATTCAGTTTGTTTTTTTATTAAATAGAAACCAAAATTTTGGTTTAAAACGAAATTGTATTTTTTCACCAGCCTAGAGAATTAGAATTTTCTAATTCCCGTGACAAGGGTGATAAAACTATTCCATGGGCCATATACAGCCCCCCCCCAACCAATGTCCAAGCTAAGAATTAGTGTTCAAAAAATAATTTTTTGAAATAATAAAAAATTCCTCAAAAAAACCATTTTTTAAATTTTTTTAAAGCGATTAAAATATCTACGTTGAAAAATTAGTGTGTAATGAAATGGTATTTTTTTATTTAAAATATCACAAAAAAGTTTATTTCCCCATTAGACAAGTTTGGAAAATTATATGAAAGATTAGTTTTTTTATTATTTAAAAATATGATAAATTGAAATAGTTAAAAAATAAGACCTTTGTAACGGGGCAAAAAAATTTAGATTTAAAATAATTTTTTATTTAAGAAAATTAGGTTGGGACCAAAGGTCAAAATTATTTTTTGGTCGATTCAATTTATATTTCATCAGTATTTTTATATATATCACTGATTATTATGTATTTTTATTGTACTATTTTTAAAAAGGGAAAATAAAGACTAAGCCATTTTTTTTAGAAAAAATTTTTATTGCAAAATGGTAAAAAAAAGTAAAAAAATAAAAAAAAAAAAAAAAATAGGGGTTTTCTGTTTGAAGATACAATGATAAATCCCTTTTCCTTTTAAAAAATGGGGTGTGTAGTTGGTTGCGACTATTTCAAAGTAATTTTTTTCCCTTTCCTATTCAATTTCTGGGATGGGGGTTGTTGTACCTCATGGGCATGTCGGGAAAAAATTTTATAGAAATTTTGGGGGTATGATAGACACTTTATGGAAGGATCATTCAATTTCAAAACCATACTAAACATAAAAAAATTAAATTCCAAATTTAAATTGTTGGTAGTGTCAACAGCTATTTAACTACACAATTAAAAAAAAATTTATGAACCACAATTAGCATAGCCCGGGATCTTTTCAACATTAAACATTTTTTAAAAAACCATTTTTGCTTTTGCAACATTCGCCCTATCTTTTTTACAAATGAAAGCCCAAAGAATTTGATCGTTATAAAAAAAATAGAAAAACAGGTTAAAGAAAGCTTTTAATAAAAAAGAGTTTTATATTAAAAAACATGGCAGGTTACAAGCTCCGGGTTATTTCATGTCCCACAAAATTAAAACAAAAGGGGTGGGAAATAAACAATTGAAGACTAATATATAGAATTTATACAACAAAGCGTTTAAATTTAGAAATAAAAAAAAGTATAAAAAAAATAGTAGCTTTATAGCAGGTACAAAAGAACTAGTAAAATTGAAAATCAGTACAGCGAACGATATTTAAAAAAACAACACTATTAAAAAAAAAATTTTTATGTGATCAGCATCTTATCTAACAAATTTTATAAATGGGGAAAGTTTGTGTGTTTGGATGTTTGTTCCCAAATCACGACAAAACTGCGAAGGGATTCGAAAAAAAACTTTGTACGTTGGTAGAATATGCCTTGAATAACATAGGGGACATTCCCAACCTTTAATTTAATTTGTCCCGTGCGGAACACCCTTTGGGAGCGCAAGCAAAGTATGATTTTTTGAAAAAGCACAACTTTGGTTTCCCATTGGGGATCGCACAATTTTTTTGCTGAGCTGAAAGCGGTGTATTTTGTCATTCATTGAAAATACGGTGAGTCAAAGGCATTTTATAAGGGGGGTTTTAATAGAAAACTTAATTAAACTCCTGAGATTGAATTATGCTTATTTTGATGAGAAAAAATGATTTTGCTTCAGACCAGGTCCGGGAAATCCAAATTTTAGAAAATTATGAACCACATTAGTTGGCCTTGAAAACCCAAAAAAATTAGGAAAGAACACTTTGGCCTGGCCTGAAAACATCCAAAATTAACAAATTGTAAATTTAAAAAGTAGGATTGCACCTAAAAACACGAACCCAGTGTAATATCATTAGTCCGGGCCCGGGGGCATTTAAATATTATCCATTATAAAAAACACTGGGGGGCTTAAAAAACCTTTAAATCCAACAACAGTAATTTAAAACCACCGTACCTTCCCCATGGATCTTCCAAAATTAACAGATTCGGAACTGGAAAAAATTTGCCCTTGGGTTATAAAAAACCTTTTTTTGTCCTGGGTTTAATACCCTGCTCATTGAAATTTATTTGGATTATTTATGGAAAAAAATTTTTTAAAACTAAGCTCTGTGTGGTTTTATTAGAATATGAATTAGAATATAAAATTATAGTACTAACCAACCCAAAACAACTTTAGGTTCTTTTTATTTAGAAATTTATATTATACGATAGTTACAAATTAATGTTTTTTTTGTCCGGGGACAGTTTTTTTCTGATTTCCAAAAAAAACCCCTTTCCCTTCACCTTGAAAGACATCTTGGGAAAAATTTGGGGGGTGGGGCCTCCACCGGGTTCGGGGTTTCCCCGTTAACGGGGTCCTTATTTCAAACTCCCAATCACCCTACGATTAACATTACGTAATGGTAAAACCCAAGGGTTTAAGGGGGGCGCGGGGCAATAATTTAAAAATATTAATGTTTATATTGAGGTATACTAACAGGGGATACAAGGCTCTCTGCTCAGGAGAAATAAGCTTGAATAATATTAGGAAGGGAACTAGTATTTTTAGTAAAGCTGAAAAACGAACAAAAGACCACTCCATTTCTTTTAATTTTGAACG
>JBCFYV010010128.1:0-17322 GCA_039000515.1 Timema cristinae | reverse complement strand
TTAAAAAATTATTTATTTAATAAATTGTTTTATTGTTTTTTGGTATGTGGGGGGCAAGGGTTATCAATGCAAGTAAACCCATGATTTTTTTTATTTCTAAACAATTTTTCTTGGAAAAAATTAATAAATATTACTACAGCAGAAACCTTTTGTTTAACTTTGTACTTAAAAAAATTCAGATTCATTATGGTTTAGTGGGATTAAAAGATTTTTGCTCTTCATTTAAAAATATTCTATTCAAATTACTTTTTACTCTTAGTCATAAAAAATATTTAAGATTGTTGAGTTATAGTGTACTGTAAAAAAATTAAACTAAACAGTTTACAAAGAAATATTTTTTTTTTTAAACCCAAAAACATGTTTTTTATAACTAAAAAAACACAGATTTAAAAATAGCTTCTCTTACTCTCAATCTTAAAATAATATAAAACTTTCCCAAAAATATGTGAAGGAATATTTATCAAAGTTAAATAAATAATTTTGACTACTAAACATTCAAAAGAAATCGACCCATTAAAATAGAACAAGCGTTAAAAAAAACTTTTTTATAAAACTTGTACTTTTTTATTCGGCGACCCTTCCCCGGTACTGTAAAAAAGTATTTAAATTTAAAAACAAAGAATCCAAAGACTGAAATGAGTTGGGGTTTTTTTTTTGCGGCTGGAAGTGAATAATTAGTTTGTGGTCTGTAGACTGGAAAAGGGCTGCAATCTCTCGGGTTTTTGCCGCTTGCTTCGTTGTTATCCTTGATTGTCTGAGTAAGTTTGAGCGAAATCTCAGTGAGGGGGATATAGTTTTTTATGCGTTGGGGGAACTTTACAAATCAAACTTGTTTATTAATTACTTTTTTTCCCTTTTGTTTAGCTGCGGTTTTAAACTAATATGATTTTTTGGTTGTTGGTTTTAA
Source organism: Timema cristinae (assembly GCA_039000515.1). NCBI lineage: Eukaryota > Metazoa > Arthropoda > Insecta > Phasmatodea > Timematidae > Timema > Timema cristinae. The sequence goes on along the minus strand of JBCFYV010010128.1, from coordinate 16,415 downwards.
AAAATGAAAAAAAATTTAAAAAGGATTTTTTCCAATTTTAATAAAAAGTGTTCCAATTTTCCTTTCTTGTTATACAGTTCTTTTTAAGAAAGACCCCCTTTTCAAATATAAAACATTTTTTTGGTTTAAAATAAAATATTTTACTTTCCTTTTAGTGTTAAATTAAAGGTATTGTCCCAAACAAAATCAATAATTTAACTTTTGATCGCAAAAGAAGTTTTAAAACTTTTCTTGCTGTAGAAAAACCCCTTTAAAAAAAAAAATTAAAACCATCCACATTTACTTTTGTTAATTTTTTTATTTAAGATATACAAAAGGTACTCCGTTTACCCTTGTATTAATAATAGTAGCCCTATTTGACTAATTCATTTTGATGCTATCCTAAAAGCAAACCAGTTTGGTAAACCCTTTTCAATTATGGCTAATCTGTAAAAAACGCAGCTAAGAACGTGGGTCTTAAAACAAAATAAAAAAATGAAATGATAATGGTAATGAACACATTTAATCTTTAATATTTATTAAAAACCATGGGCGGCCCCATTTATGGCTAAGTTAGTGGGATTGATGTTAGTTTTGGCCCAAAGTTTTTCGATGTAACAATCGGATTTACCCCTTTTTTCTTTCAGTTTTTAAAGAAAAATGGCTATGATTGGTAAACAAAAAAAAACCCATTTGAAATTGGGGGGTTGACCTCAAAGAGCTAAGCCACAGGGGATTGGCAAGGTGACTGTCCCTTTAGGGAAAATAAAGGTACATTCGGGTTTCGGTCTAGTTTTAACTTGCTTAAAACTAAAAAATTTCCCAAAATTTAGTGGTCTGCCTGTTTGACTGGTCAAAAAAGTTAATACAATTTAAAAAAAAGTTTATTTTTAGTTAATTTTAAAAATTTTAAAAAAAAAGTACAAATGGATTGATAAAAATTGATTTTCAAATTTGGGGATAATAAAAATTTGTGCACCCACGTGATAGAAGCAAGAAAAATTGGCTTAAATTCATTTTTAAAAAGGGACCACATTTTTCTTTTTTAAAACTTAGTGGGCAATTTTCATCCTTTCCCTCTAACTATTTGCACTTTACAAGGGTTTTTAGTTTTAAATTTCCTATTACGTTCGGGTGGAAGAATACTTAAAACGAAATTTCGAGTTTAGTTGAGAGGGGAGAACGGATTTTAAAAAAAAGAAAAGTTTTTACCGTGAATACTTGTTTTTCCTTGTGCTCTTCCTGGCTTTTTTTTGCTAGAGGAAAATTCAAAAAGTTAGATGTTTTTTGGGCGTCTTTTTAAAAGCACCCCTAAATTTCCGCTGTACTTTGAGTGGGGCTCGGGGTGGGGGGGGAGGTTACTCGGCTGCGCTCTTTTTTTTTTACAATATTGTTGATATTTGGAAATAAACCCAAAAATACTGAACTACAGTTTTTTGTTTAGTTTTCTATCTCTATTGATCTTTTAATAAAAACCCAAGACATTAATTAATCTTTTTGACTGAAAATAAAATCAATACTAAAAAAAGATCGATTATTATATTAAAAAAATATATACATATAAACATAAGAAAAGTTTATATATTTAAAGTTTAAAGGCTCGGGGCCATCAAGCTATGGAAATTTTGGAAAAATCGAATTACAAAATAAACCCAAAAAAAATGTAAATACATGTTTTAGGTTTAAAAAAAATATATATATAAAAAAATTTTTTTATGTTTTGCCTTCTCAAAACCTTGGGTTGAAAAAAATATTGTGATCGTCGAAAAAAAAATTTAATTCTGATTTTGTGAATATTATTTAGGGGCCCCCGCCAAAAAAAGGTTTTTTTTTATGAAACCGTCTGTGTGCCTGTATTTGGCCTAAGTGTCAAAACCCCCTTTTCCGATTTGGGGGAAAAATTGGTATTTAGCTTTTTGTTTAGGGTTTTCCCCATGTTTTTTTGGAAATTATATTTCTAGCCCTAAAATTAAGGGGGTTTTTTGAAGGGAAAATGAAAAAAAAAATAATTTTCTCAAATCCCCTTTATTTTGTTAAAAATCGATTGGGTGTGTTTCCATAAAAAAATGCCAATTCTATTTTCCTGTAGCGTTATGACTTTGATGTTATTACATTCCACAAAATTTTTAATTTTTTATATATTCGAAAACATTTGTGTATGAAAAAATTTCTTGTAAAGTTTAGGTAGGCCTACTAAAAATAAAAAAAAATGTTTTAAAATATTTATTTTTTTTAAAAAACAGTGTTTCTGGGTAGTGTAAATCATTTTTTAAATGAGGGCCCCGGAAATTGGGGTGGTTGTTATGTCTTTGATGAACAGGATGTTACCAATTGTTTTTAAAATAGTGTATTATTTAATTTAGGATTTTGGTGTAGTGAAATGCTCTTTTGTTCATCATTTTTCTGTAAAAAGTTTTTTCCCCGCCTTAAAAATTTTAGTTGTTTTAAGTGCATATTTTTTTTTTTAAAGCGAAAAAAAAAAGTATGAGCGGTGGCGACCATTTTTTTTTTAAATTTGTGCTTTTTTTGTCGTACCAGACATTGCTCATCCATAGGGAAAGTCTTTCGGGCTACCCTACTGCAAACTAAAATACCCTTACCCAAGGAGGACCTACGTATGTTATAATTATGAGTTTTAAATGATTTTGAATACCTTTTTTACTACCCAAAGTAAGGGGAACATAATTATGTATGTGCAAAAGTATATGTTTACACACAGAGTGACGAATTTTTAATGGATGATCAGAAAATATCAGAAAGGTTAAGTTTTTTTAAACTGAATTTATTTTTAAAAAAAATTTAAATTTTTTTTTTCCCGTGTCAAAACTGTGACACAAAATCTTTTTATACAATTCGACGTGGTTTATAAACTGGAAAAACCGTAAATTTGTTAGAAAAAAGATCCGCGGGTAAAGTAAAACCGAAAAACAAGTAAACAATAAGACAAAAACACAGCAGAATAAAATTACAAGTGACGAAGCCCCGAATGCGGTCCCCAAAATTATAAGGGCTGACCGAATGCCTATTTTTGGTAAAGATAGCGCTGCGCATGCCACGCTTAAAGATGGCTAGCTAAACACCGCAATTGTCATAAAAAAATTCCACATTCCAACACTTCCCTCAAGTTATTGAAAAAAAATGTCACTATTGTGAATCAAAAGTTTGGGATCCCTGCATTTAGTGTGTTTAATTTGGGCGTCTTTTGTTAAAAAGTCTGCAACTTGATCGTTTTTTGAGCTGTGAAACACACGAAGTTTTTTGCGTTTGATTCCTTTCCCCCACGATTGTGAAGGTGTTTATATGCTTTTTCCCTTGCATGGAACATGGTTTTCCCCCAACTTTAATTAGCCTTTGTTGTCGGGAAAATCCAAACGCCGCCCAAAAATTCAAAATCCAAAAAAAGGCTTCCTTAACGCTCTTTGACAGAACCTATACTTTAATTGTCTTTCGAAAAGGGGGAAGTTCACTGGTTTTTTTTTTTTTCCCGGTACCCGGTCCCCATGTAGCATGAATTTATACGTGGTGTAAGCCTCCTGTCCCTCGGAACAACTTTCCCTGTCTGAAAATTTCAAATCCTTTGATGGTCTGGTGTGAGCAAGGTCAACCCCCATTGGGGAACCTTTAGATAGATAATACGCGTTTAGGGGCCCTTCAGTGTCTGTACCATAGCATTTGTTGAACTGCCCCAGATGGTTAAGAAAATGATATGTCGGGCCTTGTAGTTTTTTAAAAGTTGTAAGAGTCCCCCCAGTCACGGTACGGAACCCTTGTTGTTTCAGATCCCCTTTGTTTCCCCCGTTTAAAGTTGTATCAGGGGGGGCTTAGGATGTTTCGGACATCCCAAATAGCGAAAGCAGATTGCAACGTAGACTGCGGTGCTGTGCCTGCCCTTTTGCCTGGGTTAAACTCTATTCCCAGGCAAAATTTTCATAGCTAGTCCCTTTACTTCGAAGGTTTGGCGGGTTCTCCTTTCCCAAATTCGCAATCCCCTTCTTATCACGGGGGGTGATTAGATGTCTACTATGTCAAAAAAGAGTTAAGTCTACCCCTGAACCATATGGAACAAACAAAGGTTGGGATTGAAGGTGTGGGTTTTGGTCCTCAGGGGTTTTGTCCGTTTAAGTTACCCGCTACATCCGGGTTTTGTAAACCGTAAGCGTTTATTCAGGAGGCAAAAAATTTTTCCCCCCTACTCTTTTTCGAGCATGATCTTTGCCTCAATCCCCTTGACTTTGGCTTCCAATTTAACAATTGAAAGGGTTTCTTAATATTCGGTGTTTCTATAAACTCTTTTTCTAGGGTCTTTTAAGAATGCGTTTCCACATAAATTGCCCAATCTTCTTCCGTATTTGGCTGAATGGTGCCCTGAAACGAATGGGAACCCAATTCGAACCACTGGAGTGATGTCTCTGTCTAAAGAAAGCTGGGTTTTTTGACTAAAACCTTGTGCCCAAGCGTGCCTTTTTTTTTTCAAGCTTTCCATCTGATAGGAAATTGTTTCCCTTGAAAAAATTGGCTGCCGATAAAATTGTGCCCCTAGGATTCAACGGGGTCCAAAACCCCCTTTATCTGAGGGTTTTTAACTAAAGACAATGGTTGGCGCCATTCTCCGCATCGGGATGCATATCGTTTTCCTTTATAGGTTATCCGAGAGAAACCCCCTGCCCCGCTTCTAAAAGTTTTCGCGGGAAATTGAAATTTTTTGGTTTGCTTCTTCAGTCTTCCCCCTTGAACCTGACCTAAGCTCCTTGGCTGGCCCACGGCCCTTTTTGTGTGATCAATTCTGACGAATCTATGTCAGGTCCTGTCATCGGGGGGGGAAAGAGATGTCCCCATTATCCCGATCCTCAGGTGATGATCTATGGTTTTAAACGGGGTGTTGTTAAACCCGGGAATACCTCGTTTTTGGTCCCCTAATAGGTGCGTTTTGGCTGTCTTTTCGCGGGGCCATTTTGGGAGGCTTTTTCAATGTCTGCAAATTGTCGAGTTTGTGGAGTTTCGCACCTCGTTTATTTCCCGCCATTTGAGTGTTGGCTATCAAACGAGGCTTGATTCCTCCTGAATTTGCGTCGTCGCATCACTCTGAACTTCTTGGGTGGTATCCCTTGGATCTCCATGTAAGGGAAAAATCCCTTCCTGCCCACAGAGAAAAACTTTCCTCTTTGGGTTTTGTCCAGGTAGACACTTCATTCCCAAAAACCCAAAAAAAAAAAGGGAAACGTCCGGCATCCATCGGTCCATTTCCTATGGTGCCCGACCATCCAAGCTCCTTTTTGGTAGGCGATTTTGGAGGTAATTTGCAGTTTTAACCGCCTAGCCAAAAGGATTGGGAAAATTTTCTTCCATGAAGGCACTGGGACGTCAAGAAGAGGCGATTATTTTTTTTCCGCCATCCTTTTTTGCCCCAGGTTGTTTGGGAATTCAACCTCCTAATCAAGTATTCTTAAAATTTCTTTTTAAATGTTTTCTCTCCCTTTGTTGGACTGCGAGCATTTAAAAGTTTTCCCTTTTTGGGTTTTCTCAAGGGGCATTACTCAATGTATCTTTGACACATCACCCCTTGGGCTTAAGAATCGAATTTTCGCCCCATCTGGTACTTTTATCGATAAATTCAACAAAATTACTTCACTTTTTTCCCCATGGAACTGTCCTCCGGATCCGCATACATCTGAGGTACAATCCAATAGTCTATGTGGTTTGATTTACGGGGAAAAAGGGGGCCCCTTTCATTTTTTCCGTATCAATGTACAGTTCAACTTCTTGTGATCCGCTAGCGAAAAAACTCCTTTTTTTTTTTACCCCTTTCAAAATGGCGCCCGCAATGTCCTTCCCATTTAGTTGACCCAGGGTCTGTGTAACAAATCAAACGGAACTTTTTTTTTCTTTCGAAAGTGAATGCGTGAAGTTTCTGTTTGAATTACCCCACGTAGTACAAATCTTTGACTCTGACAGCCTTAGTACAGTTTTCCCCATTCGAGTTTGTATAATGGAACCATCTTTTTAAAACCAAGCATCAAATCCCGATTTGTTATTTTTATGACCGACAACAGGTTCGTTCTAAAGACGGGTACAAAACATTGCATTGTCTGGTTAGTTCTTTTGTCTGTTTAGTTTGCTAAAAACTGTACTTTGCTGGCCTGTTAGCTGCACGATGTTCACAAGGCTTAGCGACCATCCCCCGGTGTCATAATTTGCGAAAATTTATTTCATTGCTAAGTGCGTTGTGCCCCCTGTCCAGCACCACTTCCGATTTAGTCTTCAACTTTCATGCCGAAACATTTAGCTTCGTTATCCGCATTTTTCTTTACTTTTTTTTCGTCCTTGCTTTCGACACTGTTTGCCTTTTTCCCAGGCTATCCTGAAAATGTATTATGTGTGCATCTCTCGGTTTTTCGCCCCCACTTTGTTCATTAGGGTTTGTCTTCGATCGCCTAAGCCACCTTTTTTCTTTGCAAAATGGACCCAAGACCGTTCCACGCATAGTTATTTTTCATCACTTTATTCTATGTTTTCATGTGAAGCGCGTCGGGGGTCGGAAATTTCGTCACGCGTTTCAATGGGCACCGAAAGTTCTCAAACTAGGGGAAGCTGTAGAGAATAAAATCCAAAAGAGTCTGGGTTTATCGTGATTTCCCTGGTTCGCTTGTTTTTTTTACAAAAAAAAAAAAATGTTCAGTGCGCGTGACTCACTAATATCGCCTTTTCTATGTTTTAAACCCCCTTTTTAAAAGGGTTCCTTCTTGGGGTCTTTGAATTTATATCTTTTCCTTTTTCGCCATTTCACGTGATGTCTCACAATTTTCACTTATTAAAGTTCAGTAAAGGATATATCCAAAATTATATCCGACCTGCCTTTTATTGACACCCATTTCGCAAGTTAGTTGTTGGACGACTTTTGTCAACTAGGTTTTAGTGCCCGTTCCGAATTCCCTTAAATTTTGGGTTTAAAAATTTAACATGCCTGCATTTGCAGTTTCCAGCATCATAATTGTCTTTGCCTAGAAGTTCATCCTAATATATTCGCGGTGTTATGGCGTCGCTCGGAAACTCTCGCAGTGTTTATCTCTAATGTAAACTTGCTTTTTTCAGAAATTTATAAACTTGGGCCCCATGCCCCTGTTAGGAAAGATCACGCGAGTAAAGTGCCGTAAAACAAGAAAAACGAAAAAACAAACATCAGTCAGCAGAAAAAAAATTACAAGGAGAAGCCACAAATGCGGTCCCAATTAAACGGGCATGACTCGATGTTTATTGTTATAAGAAAGGGCGGGGTGCGGGGCCCACGTTAAAAGAGGTCACTAAGCAAACGACTAGCTAAAAAGAATAAAACATTCCAACACCTTTTTTTTAGGTGGTAGTTTTGGGGAAAGCGAGGAAATACAGCGTTTTTCAGTTTTTATATCAAAACTTTTTTTTATTTTCAAAATAAATAAAAATTTCTTCGTATAAATTTGAGTTTAATTTTTCTCCACAAAAGTAATCCCTAAATTTCCCTTTAAATATTAGAATGTATAGGTGTCCTAAAATTTAATGAAAAAACATTTCCTCTTCATTTAAAAAGGGTTTGTCATCTAATGCCGCTTGTCATGACAGATGATCAAAATTACTGATGAACGTGAAAAGGAAAGCCCTCTTTTTCTACTTTTCCCATTTTTGTTTTTTTTGGACAAAAAAGTTTTGTTTTAAAATCGCCAAAAACTTGAAATTTTTCTAGCGCCCCCTACCTCCCCCCTTTAAATGCTCGTTTTTTTTTAACAAAATTCTTGTAGGGGGGAAAATTTAGTGTCGCCTTGTAGACCGTTTTTATATCATGCACTGATTAAAGAATATTTTATGTACCCTGTTGTGTTAATTAATAAAAAGTATATGAATCGTTTCATGGAGTGGATCCCATTAGCTAAAAACTTAATTAGCTGTTGTTTGACAATGAATGAAAGAGCTAAGGGGTATTGTTTTTATATTTTCTCCAGGAGCCACGATGTTTCATTTGGTTGAAAAAGAGGAGAATTTTGAAGGCGGTGCACAGAAAAATGGTCGAGAAAGAACAATGCGGGGGACTTTGTGAATAATTAAAAGAACGGCTGGGAGACTTTTGTTCTTTCGCGTGGGAACCCGAATTTTTACCTGAGCATTCAGGGCCCAAAAATGAAACTAAGTTACAAACGGGTAGGGAAAACAGGTCTTGGAATTATTTTTATTTTATTTGCACCATCCCCTTATACCCGTTCGGGCTATATTTAAGTACTGAAATTACACTGATATGTTGGTTTTTTGGGAAGGTCTTAAAGAGGTGCGCAATTTTGTGGAGGGAGGTGGAAAAACCATTTAGAAAAAACCATCCCCAACTAAAACCCAGGAGTTTAAAACCGATCTCCCCTACCGAAGTCTAGAAAACAAAAAATTAGTGCTTATAACAAACCCACGAGGTGGGGTTTGGGAAAATTTTAACAAGAGAATTGTTAAAAAGTGAGGTGCCGTTTTTTGCTCAGTCGGTAGTAAGTCCATTAGTGCTAAGGGTTTCTTATGTTCATTCACGGCTCCCCGGAAAAAAAAGTTCTTTTGGAAAAAGTGGGGTTCCCCCCTTTCGCTGCGATTTATTAACGGTAGGGGTGTTGTGATTTTTCTAGTTTGGTTTGCTTTTAGTCGAGTGATGATGTTATAAGCGTGGGGTTTTAGAAAGTGGACATTATATACTTAAAATAACAACACACATTTTAACTTAAAAAAAATTTTTAACTTTTATTTTTGGGTGGGGGGGGCGGTAAATTTTTAATAAATTAAATAATTCAAAAACTTATTGGGTAATTTTAAAAAATATATTAGTGGCGGCTTTTGGGTTTGTTATCAGGGAAGCAAAGTTGCGGGACTGTATGTAACCCCCCCCCCCTCCCCGAATTATTGAAAAAATCACAAAAATACTAATGAAAATGGACAAATTTCTTGTATGTATTTATTTAGGGGCTTTAAAGGGGTAAGTTTTATATTAAATTTGGGGGGAAACAATAATTATTTACAGTCCGTCAACCCTTTTTGCCTGGTTAAAAAGCTCAATATGTCGTAGGCATATTCTATATAATCTTTTCCCAACCTCACAATTTTTTTTTCCTTTTGGCAACAATTTATATCCTGTAAAGTAAATCGTTGTTTTACAATTTAATACACCCTTACCTGTTTGATGATCAAATGGTTAAGATCCTTCTCGCATATACTAGACTCCTATGCGAAGTATTGGGTTCGAAACCCTTGGAAGGGTGGTTTTTGAAATTTTTTTTAAACTCCCCTCTTGTAAATTTGGGTTTTAAAATTCCCTCTTAATCCAACCTTACCCCTAAACATCGCGTGGTTTGTTGTATTTTGTATAACCCTGCCTTAGATCATTCAACCACCGAAAGGGAATAAAAACTTTAACCATTGAAATAAAGTGAGAAAAAATTGACCCCCTTGGGAAAATCTTTAACACAAAACCAAAAAGGTAATACGAAAAACGGATATTACACTCTGTTTACTAATTTTGCAGCTATCACACTTTTTTTTCTTTCATTTTTGTTTTCTTAATGCCGAATTTTCACCCCCGCCCATTTTGTATCTCGGCTTTGTCCCGAGTTAAAAAAAGATGGAGTAGCTAAATCCCTTGCGATAGCTTTCCCCGTATATGAAGGGACGGGCAATGGGTGTCATCAAAAATGGGGTCATTAGCGTGCTTCGCATCACTTTAAACCGAAAGCCGGTGCATTATTGAAGGGAGGGAAAATAGCGATCGGCGAAAGGGTCGTATGGGGGGTATAAAAGAGTTAAGGTAATTAAAATTTTTGGTTATGTTTTAAGTTTTTAAGGGGGCGGGCGATAATTTGTTTGTAAATGCTGGGTTGTTCTTTGTTTTAACGTAATCATATGAGTGTTTAGATCATTAACATTTCCTTTCCCCCGATTATTTTCGTTAAAATTTTATTTTTTAATTTTATTTTTTGAGGGTGTGCGTTTTCTGAAACGACTGAATTTTATTCAACACCGAGAATTTTTATAATGAGAGCAAAAAAAAACCTACATATTTTTCGGGAAATTTTTATTCATATTTTCCGGGGTTCTTTTTTTAAAGCGACAATGACATGGGGCCACGGCTTTATTTCCCCCCCGAAGGAAGTTTGTAGGGAACTTACCCCCTCTGAACCCCTAAAAAGGGCCCGGTCAGGGCGAGCATTTTTACCCCAAGACATCGAGGTCGATTTTTTTTTTACATCATATGCCTCGAATTAAAAAAAAGGTTTTACAAAAATTAGGCTTGTCTGTGTCGGAAAACAGCCGAAATGGTGGAAATTTAGTTCAAAATTTTTTATTTATTTTAATATTTTCTATACTTGAGGTTTAATTCGTGATTTTAATTTTTGGTTTAAAATTAAGGGGCGTTTAAAGTTGACTGATTTTTGAAAATTTTAATAGTAAAAATAAAATTTTGTACTTTCAATTTTTTTTAAAATGGATACTGGAGAGGTTTTATGTGATAAATAACATGCTTTATTTTTTTTTTCTGAAACAAGTTATTTATTTGGGAATTATGCTGATGAATTTTTTTTGAAAAATTTAAATAAGATCAAAATTTTCACCAAAAATGTTGCCAAAAAATTTTGGGATCTGTGAATATTTCTAATACTAAGTAATAAAATATAATTGTTTTAAATAAAATGTATTTATTTTAGTTTTTATGACCGATTTTTTTAATTTTTAATTTTTTTTTTTTAAATTTTTTGACGATGTTTTAGTGACTAACAAAATAATATTTTTGTTTTCCAAAGGAAACGTTTTTAAGGGTAAATTTACTGATAATTTTTTGAAAAAATTTGCTTTGAATATAAAAGATTTTTTAAATGGAAAGTGTATGGGGGTTTTTTTTCAACAATTAGTTTTTTTTAAAAATTTATTGCTTAAAAACAGGTTAACATTTTTTTTTTAATTTAATCGCGCCCTTTTATTTTTTCTTTTGAATTTTTTTTAAAAATTGACTTGGAAAATAAAAACTTTTGGCTAGAGTATGACTTCAATGAAAAGCCAAAGATTTATTTCACATTTATGGTTTTAGTATTCACCTATAACCTCATTGAGGAAATTGACTATATTATTATTTTAAAAAGGTTTCAAATTGACGTATTTTTAAAATTTTGGGTTTATTAAAAATAAGTCCACTTATTTTTGCTCTAAATGTACTCATATTATTTTCTTGGTTTATATAGCCAAACAAAAAAAAGAATAATTCTTTTGTTCCGAAAAAATATAACATTGATGGACTATAATTGTGGGGTGTAATTTTAGCTTTTTCAAATTAATAGACGGCTATTTGGGTCCTTTTTGTAGCTTAATATATTGTGTTTGTTTGTTATCATCCAAAGGAACAACCCTATTTAAACCTGCCTCACCTGAAAGCAGTTCAAGGGATTTCCGATTTTGGGATAGTATTGTTGAACAAAGGGAAGTACATTGTTGACTAGGGGCCAATTAAGTTATTATTTTTGCCCAAAAGACCCCGGAAAATTTGGAGAACCGTGTTCAATTTTATGATATTAATTTTTTAAAGTTTACCCCCCAGTAAATATTTTATTGTTGTTAAATGAAGTATTGGTTGGAAAACCAAGTATTGCTTATGTTAAAATTCAGGGTATCTCAATTTTTTTTTTGATCATATATTTTTTTTTACGAATTCCTGACTTAGGCCCGGTGGGAATATGAGGCGGATGAGTTTTCTCTCCAGATCTGTTAGGAAATATACTTAAAAAAAAAAAGACTTGAAATTAAAGTAATTTTAGTAAAATATTTGGTTAGAAAATTTTTAATTTTTTAATAAGAATTAAGGGAATTATGGTTATAAAAGGGAAAAGAAAAGTGAAGTAAACTACAAAATTTAAAAATTTTAAATTAATTTGAAAAATTTTTATAAGGAAACTATTAAATAAAAAATTTGGTTTATATAAAAATTTTAAGTTTATATGATCCCCAAAAGTAAATGAAAAAAATTTTATATACATTTTAATTTTTCATTTTATCACTGGTTTATACCCATTCGGGTTATATACACTTTTATTAATTATTCTAACGTTTTTGTAAATTATAAATTATTTGGGAAAATGTTTAAGCATTTGCGTGGGCAGTACACCCGGCCGAGATTGAACCTCAACCTTTCCCGTATTGGGGTCTAGTCCCTTTTTAAAAAGTAGCGCTTTAAACCAGCGACCACCGAAAGGCGGTAAAAATTATTATTAAAATTAAAATTTAAATTAAATATGCGGGAAAAAATTATTGTTGTATATATAAGTTATTTTTTCAATAAGTTTGGCATTTAATGTCAAAAGTGATAGTATAAAATTTTTTTTTTAAATTAATGTAAAAGCATTAAAAAAGGGTTGGATAGTAAAATAATTTATATAAAAACATTTGGGGAATGTAAGTATTATTTATTATTTCAATAGGTGAGTCCCAGAATCGAACCAAAAACAAATGTGAAAAAAAAATGGTTGATAAAAAAAGTGTAAAAAATATTTTTAAAAATACAAGAAATATATGGTACAAAACTTTTTAAGAAGTATAGCAAAATTTTTATATTATTTTAGTTAAAATTTAATTCCAAAAAATAAAAACATTAAACTGTGAACGAGGTATAATTTTAAGTATTATTTGATTATAAAGTAATGAAGAATTTTGGTCTCTTTTTAAAAAAAAATTCCCTTGATTCTTTTGATTGTGGTAAAATCAAATTTATAGGATGGTTTTTTTTTTTCTATAGGGGGGGGGGGGGTTTTAATTACTTTTGGGGGCTGTATTGAATTTTTAAAAAAAAAATCTCCAGTTACCTTTTTTTAAAAAATTATACAATTTTTTTACCATCTTCCATACTTTTATTTCCCTTTTGGGGCCCTTTAATGTAAAAATTCAAGGAGAAAAAAAATCCAAACAAACATTCATCATGTAAAAGATTACAATGTATTTAAGTATCAGAATTAAAATTACGATACATAAAAAATTTTCTAAAATTTAACGGTACTTGAATACTGGTGGCAGATCTTCTTTGCTTTTGCGCAATATGAGTCATGGGTTGTTGAGGTCAAAATGCATTCTTCCCACCCCTCTGTCTTTATTGCATATCGTGGTAATTTCCCAACCCTGTTCTTTAAAGGGGATCAGCGGGTTTTCCATCCATGCTAGCCAGATATTCTGGCCAAAAGATCTTTGCTTTTTTAACATTACGTAGGTGTGAATGGGTCCGCGAGAAAATGGCAAGTTTGGGTTATGGAAGAAAGGTTCTTACTTTGGATAAAACCCGAAAGTGCGGTGTGTGTTTGTGGTGTTATTTTAAATCCCCCCTTGTATTGAAACCCGTCTGTCCTTTTAAGCTCTCCCGTGTTGTAGTTTACTCCGTTTGTTCTTGCATGGATCGTTGACTTCGCGCAAGTGGCATGGTGAGGAGCCAGTTGGGAGCTGTTACCGGGGTCCCCCTACGTCCTTTGGAGGCCCCAGTGCTCTTATATTTCTCAGCACCTGTCGTTATTGATCTAAGGACAGGCAACCATAAAAGATCCTTTTTGACCCCAGGAACCCCTTTTCAAATTTTTGATGTATGTGGTGTTCTACCCGGGGATTTTGCATCCACTGCAATACATCCAAACAGTTTTTGTTTTTAGTTTGCCAGAGTGCCATGAAAGGGATTTCTAATATTGATTCAAGGGGTTTTTTGGGGAGTTGCGGGGTTCTTCAAAATTGTTTGATTGTTTTTTTGGCATGGATTTAAAACACATCATTTTAAATTGTATAGGGCTAAACTGGCAAACATCCTCCCAAAGGTACTAAGAAATCTTACCATTTTAGTCTCTTACCACTTTGCAAGCTTAAAAATTTTTTTTATGACCTTTCGAAATTTTTACCTTTTGGGAAAATCTTTAAATATTTTTGTCCAAAAAACATGGGTTTCAATTTGGGCATTTCAACCCCCTGCCTTGATATATTTTCCAAATAAGATGTATAATTTTAGTCAAATGGAGGGGACCAGGAGAAGCCAATGTTTGGAAATAATTTTAGCCAAAAAAAATTTTTTTTCTACGAAACACACTATCATAAGCTGTCACTGGTAGGGCTGTATTGGGAGAAAACTAAGAAGCATTAACTTTTGAGACGGGGGATCAAATGCCTACCAGCAATGTACTTTTGGTTTTTTAAACACAAAAGTTTACAAATATTATTTTAATGTATTTTCCCTTTTTGATCTTAATGGTAAATATTATTCTCTTCAATGATTTTGAAATCTGGTAGAAAATTCCAGGTGTTTAGTCTTGCAATTAATTTAAACCTGTGACTGAAAGTGAGCAACATACCTTTTTCCCAAATTTTTTTGAATCTGTTTAAAAGTTTTGGCTACGGGGTTTGCTTGGGTTTATGAAATATGATTTTATGTATAGGATTCACTGAAGACCGGAAAACTTTTTTTAATGGTTAAAAAATCCAAAGCACCTCGTGAAGTTTATCTGATAAAATAAATTATAAAGGGATGATTACCCAACAAATTGCGCGAGATTCCATTATTAATGTAATGACTTTGACAATCCCTCTTTTTTTGAATAAAATGATAAAAATTCTTGATCTTCAGTTTTCGTGAATTTAATGACCCTTTGTCAGATGCAGAAGTGTCGTCTTTCTTCCTTTTTGAAATTGTAGAGAGTATTTTTTAAAAAGGTCTTTGCTCTGCATGGTTTTCACCAGTTTTTGTTTTTCTACCAATTTTTTAAATTTTTTTTTTCCTTTTATTCTTCTTTTTCTTCATTTTTATTACTTCAGCCCGTTACCGTCAACTGTTATAAAATTTGTTAATGTACGAAAGGATGATAAAATTTATCACATTAAAAGTGTGACAAAAAATAAAAAAAGTAGGTGTGGGATTTTTGTTTTCCCCAAGTTATTATAGTTTTTGCACCCCAAAAAGATTTAAGGGCTGACATTTTTAATTGGGCATTGTTAAAAAATTCAGTTTAAAATCCTTTAACAGAGTCTCAGATAATTTTGTTTTGTATTTTATCCCCGTAAGTTTCGATGAATAAAAGTAGGACTAATTTTTCTTTCGAAATGGTTTGCAAAATTGAACGTTTTTTTAAATTTTTTTTAATTAACAGTTTATTTTTTTTGTAATATAACTTCTCCAGCCGTTTTTGATAAAAAACAAACAAAAAAAAACTGCGTCCTATAAAACTTACCCCCGGGGTGCTAGAGTCTCCCAAAATTTTTTTAACTTTGAACAGCCCTAACAAGATTAAAGAAAATTCCTAAGGGTCTTATATTTAGGGATGTTTTTTATATTGTTTTTTTTTGGTAAATAACATTTGTAAGAAATAAAATCCTTTTTCCCCAAAGTTTATCCTATATATATTATTTTGGTAAGAAAACAGGGGTAGCTGTTACTAAAAGTTATAAAACCATTTTTTTTTCATCTAGAAATGTTTTTTAAAAGCTATTTTTTTTCGATAGATATTGTAAAATGACTCTAAATAACAAAATTAGTAAAATTTGTCATATAAATAATTTGTAGTAAATAAATATGTTTAAATTTTTTTCTACTGTTCTTCAATTAAAATTTTCAGGGTGTTGCTATGACACACATTTACTCTGTAAGTTCAGCAAGTTTCCTTGTTAATTAACCTATGGGGTGATATAGGATAACCCCAAAGTGGGAAAATTCAAGGAGGTGTCCTTTTAAGGGGAAATGAAGTGTATCAATAAATTTGTAAGATTTTTTGCGGGTTCTATACTTTGAAAATTTTTGTAGATCTTTTTTAATGGTTGTAACCCTACAAAAAGTTTGGGGTTCAATTAAAAAAATTTACCTCGTCAGTAGCTGTCTGTCTGTGAAATTGGGTTCCAAATTTTACCGATTGTTTTTTTTTAATTATTGGTAGTAAAATTGGGCATTTGTCCTTTTAACACTAATGAAAAAAACACCCCAAATTTGTTTTTTAGTTTAATTTTTTTAAAAGTCGTTTGCTGAATAATTGGTTAGTTTATAAAGCGCAAGTTAAAAGGTGGTTTAAGTATTTTTCGGAAAGGGTAAAGGTGTTTCTCATAGCGTTTGCGGTGGCTAGTACTGTGGTATTTTCTTCTTCTTTTAAATATTGGCCACCTGCCCGCAGCAGCCCTCCCCCCTTCAGCGTCGCTGGCGCCACACAAATCGAGGATCGTAGAGGGGAAAAAAAAAGGGTATTATTCCCTTTTTGTGCTTTTATGGTTCTTTATTAAAAAAGTTTTTTTTACGGTTGCCATGATGAAACAGGATTTTCATTTAAAAAAAGTTATACTGTTTAAATTTTATTTTCTATTAGAATGATTAATTATATTTTTTTGAAATATTTTTTTTTTGAGGGCATTTGGTTAAAATAAAAATTTTTGTTTAAAAAAAAAAAAACAAAACGGAT
>JBCFYV010010127.1:0-16324 GCA_039000515.1 Timema cristinae | reverse complement strand
AGTGTTTACAAGTTTTTCCCTACCCCCCCTCCGCAGAACATCACCATATAGTAGTATATTTCAGTGTTAAATGTTCCCCTCCCTCCCTAGCTAGAGATCACCAGTGTGGGTAGTATATATCGGGGTTTTACAAGTGTTGCCTCCCCTCCTCCAGCTAGAACACCCCATTAGGTGTATAATAGTGTTTAAAGTGTTGCCTACCTTCTCCGCGAACTCCCAGTGTAGGTAGTATATATATCAGGTTTACAAGTGTTCCCTCCCTTTCTCCACTAAAAATCCCCATTGTAGGTAGTAATATCAGTGTTTACAGTGTTGCCTACCTTTTCCGCTAAAAAATCCCAGTGTGGTAGTATATATCAGGTTTAAAGTTTTCCTACCCCCCTCAGCTAAGCTCCCAGTGAGTAATACGGGTTTTACAAGGTTGCCTCCCTCCCCCAGCTAAACACACAGTGTAGGTAGTTATATCGTGTTTTACAAAGTTGCCTACCCCTCGCTAGAGCTCCCCAGTGTGGGTATTATACAGTGTTTACAAGTGTTGCCTACTTCTCCAGCTAAAAACATCCCAGTGAGGTATATATATCAGTGTTTACAAGTTTTGCCTAATCCTCCACTAGAACACACAGGTAGGTTTTAAAATTTCAGTGTTTAAAAGTGTTGCCTACCTTCCCCAGCTAGAAAATCCCCTGTGGGTAGTATATTCTGTTTACAATTTGCCTACCCCCCTCAGCTAGAGCATACCATTTAAGAAACCCAGCATTTTTACAAGTGTTGCCTATTTTTCCTAAAGAGAACATCACCGGTAGTTTTCCACAGTGTTTACAAGTGTCGCCTCCCCCCCCCCAGCTAGAACATCACCAGTATAGTTATACAGTTTTACAATGTTGCCTCTTTTAAAGCTAGAACTCACCAGTGAGGTAGTATATTTAGTGTTTACAAGTTTGCCTACCTCCCTCACTAGAGCATCCCAGTGTAGGTAGTATTATCAGTGTTTACAAGTGTTGCTACTTCCTCAGCTAGAGCCCCCAGTAAGTAACCAGCGTGTTTAAAAGGGTTTTCCCCTACCCCCCTCCAGCTAGAACATCAAAAATTTTGTTATATCAGGTTTACAAGTGTTGCCTACATTCCAAAGCTAGAACACACCATGGAGGTAGAAATTATCGTGTTTACAAGTGTTGCCTCCCTCCTAGCTGAATATAAACCAGTGTAGGTAGTATATATCAGTGTTTACAGTGTTGCCTACCCCCTCCACAAGAACATCACCAGTATGGTAGTATATCATTTTTTACAATGTTGCCTACACCCTCCAGCAAGAACTCCTTATAGGTAGTATTATCAGGTTTACAAGTTTCCCTCCCTTCTCCCAGCTAAAACATCCCATTGTAGGTAGATATATCAGTTTTACAAGTTTTTGCCTACCTTCCCCAGCTTTTACTCACCAGTGTAGGTAGTATTATCAGTTTTTTACAATTTTTCCTACCCCCCTCAGTGGGCATCCCAGTGTAGTATTTCATTTTTTACAATGTTGCCTACCCCCTCAGCTAGAATTCACCAGTGTAGGTAGTTATATCTGTTTTACAAGTGTTGCCTACCCCCTCCACTAGAACAACAGTGAGGTTATATACAGTGTTTAAAAAGAGTTGCCCTTCCCCCCCTCAGTAGAGACACCAGTGTAGGTAGTATATATCAGTTTTTTAAAAAGTTTTTGCCTCCCTTTCCCCATAGAACTCACCAGGTGGTAGTTATATCAGGTTTAAAATTTTTTGCCACATCCTCCAGCTAGAACATCACCGTGTAGGTAGATATATCAGTTTTTAAAGTGTTCCCTACCTTCTCCAGCTAGAACATCCCCGTGTATTTTAAGTATATATCAGTGTTTACAAATTTTTTCCTACCTCCCCCAGCTGAGCCCCGTATAGAAACCCAGAGTTTTTAAAAAAGTGTTGCCACATTCCTCACTGGGAAACATCCCAGAGTAGTACCCCAGCAGTGTTTACAAGTGTCGCTACCCCCCCTCCCCAGCTAGAACTCACCATATAGTATTTCAGGGTGGGGTTTACAAGTTTTGCCTAAATTCCTAAGCTAGAAATCACCAGGGAGGTATTATATCAGGGTTTACAAGTGTTGCCTACCCCCCTCATAGGCATCACAGTGTAGGTATAATATCGTGTTTAAAAGTTTTCCCAAAATTCCTCAGCTAGACATACCAGTATAGAAAACCAGCAGTGTTTACAAGTGGGGCCTACCCCCCTCCAGCTAAAAAACCATCCAGTGAGTTAGTATTTATCAGTTTTACAATTTTTTTCCTACCCCCCTCGAGAGCATCACCATGTAGTATATATCATGTTTTAAAAAGTGTTGCCTACCTCCCTCAGCTAGAGATCCCCATGTTGGTAGTATAAAACAGTGTTTACAAGTGTTCCCTACCTCCTCCAGCTAGAACATCCCCATTTGGGGGTAGTATTATCTGGTTTACAAGGGGTTGCCTAATCCCCCGCAGAACATCACCAGTGTGGGTAGTATATATCAGGTTTACAAGTGTTGCTACATCCTCCAGCTGAAATCCCAAGTGTAGGTAGTATTATCGTTTTTACAAGTGTTGCCAAAACTTCTCCAGCTGAACATCCCCAGTGTGGTAGTAAATTTTTCAGTGTTTACAAGTTTTGCCTACATTCCTCAGTAAAATCACCAGTGATATCCAGCAGTTTTTTTACAAGTGTTGCCTACCCCCTCCCCCCAGCTAGAACATCCCCAGTTGTATATATCATGTTTACAAGTGTTGCCTTGCCCCTCCCCCAGTAGAATACCCAGTGTGAAATCCAGCAGTGTTTACAAGGTTGCCTACTTTCCCTAGCTAGGCATCACCGTAAGTTATATCAGTGTTTATAGGTTGCATCCCCCCCCTCCCCCAGCTAGAGCATCACCATGTGGGTTGTAATTTTCAGTGTTTACTTGGTTCCCCTACCTCCCTCAATAAAATCACCAGTGTAGGTATTTATATATCAGTTTTTTACAAGTTTTTCCCACCCCCCCCAGCTAGAAATCCCCAGTGTAGGTTATTATCAGTTTTTACAAGTGTTCCCTCCCTTCCCCAGCTAGAACTCACCAAGGGTGTTTATATCAGTGTTTAAAAGGTGTTGCCTCCCTTTCTCCCGAAATCACCGTGTGGGTAGTATATATCTGTTTACAAGGTTGCCTACCTCTCCAGCTAGAACTCCCCGTGTAGGTTTTATATATCGTATTTAAAAGTGTTCCCACACCTCCAGCTAGGCATCCCCATGTAGGTAGTAATATCAGTGTTTAAAAGAGTTGCCTACCCCCTCCAGCAGAACATCACAGTGAGGTAGTATATTCAGTTTTTTACAAGAGTTGCCACCTCCCCCAGCTAGAACATCCCCAGTGTAGTTATATCAGTGTTAAAAGGTTTGCCTCCCCTCCTCCACTAGAACATCCCAGTGTAGTATATATCGTGTTTAAAGTGTTGCCTACCCCTCCTGTAAACTCACCATTGTATTTTAGTTATTTTCGTTTTTTACAAGTGTTCCCCTCCCCCCCCAAACAGGATATCCGTTGATTACCCCCCGGGTGGCTAAGACTGTTCCTCCCAGACCCTGGTCCTTCCCAAAACCATTTTAAATTAGTCCCCTCAGACTGTTTTATCTGTCGAGTCCATCCCCCCAAAAAGCCACGCTCAACCCACATCAAACAACAAAAAAAAAACAACAAACAGCCTTTCCCCAAGGGGGATTTTTTATTAGAACGATGATCCGGGGATCATTTCATCAATGGTTTTATTTTTTGATTCGGGGAAGATGATGGGGGTTTTTAACTTCTAATGTTCTTTGGAGAAAGAGGGAGGGGGTTTTTCTTTCCCGCGAGTCTGACGTTACAGTGAATTATTGCAGTATGATTCGGTTGCGGGGAGAACTAAATACCCCTTACATTTGAAAACCTCATGAATCTTGTTGATAAGTTCTTTTTTGTGTGTACAGACTCTCGGGGGTAAGGCGCATCACACATAATAAATAAAAAATTCCCCTGGTCCACCCACGAGTCGGGAGTATTGTTGGGTTTAGCAACACCCAATCACAGTTAATAAAATATATACTCCTCTATATATATATATATTATATTATACTGTATGTAATTCGGGAATTTGAGATAACAAAATATCGAAAAAATGGAAGCAATTTAGAACAAATTTCTTCTTACAATTTTTTTTGGGGGGAAAAAAACGCTTATTTTTAAGGTCAACTTATTTTAACTGTATTTTTTTAAACACTTTTTATTCAAAATTTATTTATAATTTTTTCTTTACTACGTTAAAAAAATTTAAAATTTTACTTTAATAAATTTTTTTTTTTAAAATTGTTTCTTTTTCGGAACATTTGATGTCTAAACTTAAATGCTTCCCCCCGTTGAACTAACATAGCTTATTTTTAACCGTTTTGGTGGGGGGTCTAATGTCCCGACACTCAAACCCCCAGGTTTTTAAAAGGTTGCGTCCTTTTGAAGTTTTAGTCCCTTGCCACTAGGTCGCTGGGCAGTCTTTCTTTACCCCGCTGACACAGCGCAGCCCCGTGTTGAAGGATCAAACGGCCAAAAGGAGCGCAGTGAACCCCCATGATGTTCAGGTCTGTTTTTTTCTTGTCTGTGTTCGGAATGTTCTGACTTTGCGGGAGATAATTCGCGAAGAAAAATAAATCGTCAAAAAAAGAGATCTTTGGTTTTCTAAACTCCAAAAAAGTCAAGTACTTTCAAAAAATATTTGGTAGGACCAAAACAAAATTTATTTTGTAAAAGTTATAAGGGAAAATTTAAATGTTTTTTTTTGGAATGACATTTTATTTATTAAAGGCAAGGGGGGGGGGGGGGGGTCATTAAAAAATTGTAAGAAAAAAAGACTTTTAAAGAATAAATAAAAGTTTTTAAAAACAAAACAAGATCAAAAGTAAAAGTACCCTTTTGGGAAGTTCAAAGACAATTGGGGTATCTCGGACCCTTTGGGAAGTTCATAAGGCAAGGAGGCGGCTTTCCCCTGGCCCAAGGTGTCAAGTTGGGAATAGACCAAACCCCCAATGACGGGAAATCAGGGTTCGAATCCCCGGGCAGTATTATGAAAGTTTTTTTCCCTAATTGCTGGACATTTCCCAAAAGTCAACCCTTTCCCAATCTTAACACCTTTTGCGAGTAGCCCTCACCAAATTTTAACGAACTATGGCAATTTTAATTTGTTTTTTACAAATTAATATTTTAGACGGTGGTTTCCAAAGTTGGCTGTACCCCCCCTGAGGGCGGTGAGAATACGTGGGAGGCGTTAAGAGGCAGGGGCGGTTGAAGGGGGGCGGGGGGGGAGGGTATTGATTCCACAAAGTGACTTTAAACAAAAATATCGAGAAAAAACATAAATTTGTTATTAAATAATTTAAATAGTTTTAGTTGGTTTTTAAAAATTTAAATTTTTATTGCATTTCATCTTTTGGGGGGGTTGGCTCCCCGCTATTCTGTATAATGTTTTATATAAAATAGGGGAGTTTTGGGGTCTTTTTGTGGAACTTAGGGGACAATGTCCAGAAAATTTTGAGGAGCCTGGTTTTTTTAATCATTGGCAAAAAATAATTCACTTTGTTTTTAAAACCCTTCTACAGCAATAATACGTTTATAATTTAAATTTTTTACCAAAACTGGCTCGCATTCTACTGTTTTCCCAGAAAACCTCAACAAATGAGAGTTTAGGATTTTAGAGCTCTTAAAAGATAGATATTTATTGGGGATTTTGTTTCCAGAATTTTTATAGTCCTGTACCTACCAATGTGTCATGTACTGTACCTATCCAATGTTTTATAGTATGTACCATCCAAAGTGTCATGTATGCCCTACCCAATGTTTAAAATATATGCTTCTGTCCAATTTTAAAGGAATTTTTTTTTTTACTTTCCCCAATCTTCGGTGGAAAAATTATTGTATCTAAAAAAATAACTAAATATTTTGGGATGTCTACATTTCATGATCATTGCCCCCAAAAAAAAAGTTTTTTTTCAAATAACGTCTGTCTGTTGTCTGTCTGTCGTCTGTTTCTCACCAAAGAACCAAAACAATTTACCGGTGGGTAACACTTGTTTTTGGGGTTAAAAGTTTTCGGGTTTTTTTTTTTGGAATTATTAACACAAAACAAAGGGGTAGGGGAAAGAAAAAAAATAACTTTTTCCAAATCGTTAAATAATTTTGATTAAGCTTCGGCCTATTAACTTACAAACAAAACGAATTTTCCTTTTTACGGGAAATTATTTTGAGGGTATAATAAATAAACATAAACCCCCAATTTTGATAATTTTTCGCGCAACTTTTTTTTGATCGAAAAAACCTCCCATGAAAAGTTTTAGTACTACAGATTTGAAAAACTTTTTTTGAAATAAAATTAAAAAACCAATAGTTTCTGGAAAATGGCGAAATACTTTTTTAAAATTGGGGTTTTGGGGAAAATTTATTTTTTTTTTCTTTTGGTGAAAGAGATTTTCAACTTGTAGGTATACTTTTTGGTGGAATGTTTCTGAAAAATGTATATTTTTTCGTTCACAAATTTTAAAGAGTGTTCATGAATAAATATCTTTTGATCCGACCGAGGGAGAAAGCCCCGGGGGACACCAAATTTATTGTACTAAAAATAGCCCCACAATGTTGAATGACTCTAGTGAAATTTGTTGGAGCTAGGGGCTATTTATCCCAAATTTAAATCTAGAAACCCCCTCCCCCCGACTGTAAAGTAGAAACTTGGGTAAAAGCAATAGTGTTTAAATTAAAAAATACACCAACGGGAATCAATGAGTGTCAATTAAAGATACGTGCTATCGAAAACGCACCCATTTTTAGATAGGGGGGGTTTATTCGCCAAATGAAAAATGGCGCTGTACGAACGATCGTATCATTCGTACTTTTTCGATTGCCCCGGGGTTTATTCCCGTGTTAGGATTCATTTTAAATTAAAGAATTGCTCCTTAGATGTGGTCATAACTGTATTTAACTTAAATAATAATTGGCTATTTGATCGTTTTAAAAGTAATACATTAATGAAAAAGGGGAGAATTTTCTAATAGCGTTTCGAAGCAAAATGTAGCGATATTGTCCGGATGAAAAGCCCAAAATCAAAAAAAAATATCCTGTTTGTTCGCAACTTGTTTCCCGTTCAACAACTTGTTACTGTTCAACGCACACCCGTGGGTCTGTTCAACACCTCCCCGCGGCCTTCAAAAGGAGTTATGGCCTGTTACAAGAACACGGAGCTGGGAGGAGTTTTATGGCCTGTTACAAGAACAGGGGGCCGGGAGGAGTTATGGCCTTTTACAGGAACACGGAGCTGGGAGGGTTGATTGGGCCTTTTTTTACAAGAACCGGAAAATGGGGGATTGATGGCCTTTACAAGAGACGGGCCCCGGGGGAGTTGTGGCCTGTTACGGGAAACGGGCCGGGAGGATTTATGGCCTGTTACAAGAACACGGAGTGGGGGGGAGTGATGGCCTGTTACAAAACCGGGCCCGGGGGGAGTTGATGGCTGTTACAGGGAAAACGGAGCGGGAGGAGTTGATGGGCCCGTTAAAGAACACGGAAGCCGGAGGAGTTGATGGCCCGTTACAGGAACACGGACCGGAGGGTTGATGGCCTGTTACAAAACACGGAGTGGGGGGGGGAGTTGAGGGCCCCTTACAAGAAAAACGGGGTGGGGGGTTGTGGCCTGTTACAAGGAACCGGGGTGGGGGGGAGTTATGGCCTTTAAAGAACCGGATGGGGAGGAGTTGATGGCCGTTACAAAAACACGGGGTGGGAGGGGTGTGGGGCCCGTTACATGAGTGGGGGAGTTGATGGGTGTTACAAGAACACGGAGCTGGGGGGGTTTAGGCCCCGTTACAGGAACACGGGCTGGGAGGAGTTGATGGCCGTTACAAGAACCGGAGCGGGAGGAGTTTTAGGCCCGTTCAAAAAACGGACTGGAGGAGTTTATGGCCCGTTACAAGAACACGGGCTGGGGGATTGATTTTCCTGTAAAGAAACGGAGCTGGAGGGTTGATGGCCTGTTTCAAAACCGGGCTGGGAGGAGTTTAGGCCTGTACAAGAACAGGGGGGAGGGGTTTTGGCCTGTTACAAGAACACGGCTGGAGGAGTGATGGCCCGTTACAGGAGCTGGGGGGGTTGATGGCCTGTTACAGGGCTGGGAGGGGTTAGGCCTGTTACAAGAACACGGGCGGGAGGAATTTATGGCCTGTTTTCAGGGGCTGGGGGGAGTTGATGGGGCCCGTTACAGGAGTGGAGGAGTTGATGGCTGTTCAGGAGCTGGGAGGAGTTGATGGCCCGTTACAAGAACACGGGGCTGGGAGGAGTTGATGGCCCGTTAAGGAGCCGGGGGAGTTGATGGCCGTTCAAGAAAAACGGGGGTGGGGAGTTTATGGTGTTTTCAGAACACGGGCTGGGGGGAGTTTATGGGCCCGTTACAAGAACACGGGGCGGGGGGAGTTGATGGCCTGTTACAGGAACACCGGGGTGGGGGGGGGTTTATGGCCGTTCAGAACACGGGGCTGGGAGGGGTTGATGGCCTGTTTCAGGAACACGGAGGGGGGATTTTAGGGCCCCGATACGGAACACGGGGTGGGAGGAGTGTTGGCCTTTACAAGAACACGGAGCATCACCGCAAAGTTTCCAAACCCCACCGGTGGTTCGGGTACGTGCGAGATTCAAAAATGGTTTTTTTCAATTAAAATCACCACAGGGGGCGTCCTACCCGCAAGACACGTCGGGGCCAGAACAACTACTAGTTCGGCTTTGATACAAAATTTGAACCCGGGAAAAATTTTTCACTGATAGATATGTAATTTAAATTTATTGGGGATCTTTGACCCTCAGGGGAACCTGTTTTTAAATTACAAAATAAATGTTTTGTTTCATCATCTAAATCTAAGAAATTTTAAAAATTACAAAGATTCAATTTCAAAAGAGTCCCTTTATGACAGGTGTTTACCTAACGAAAAAAATCAAATGTTTAGGTTTTGGGGCCCAAATTTTAAAAAATCATGTTTTGTTTTGAATGAAAGTTTTTAAATTACATTTTATTTTACATTTAAAAAAAACGCACACTTAAGTTTTCTCACACTATTTTATTACTTTTAATAATTTATTTTTTTCCAATCTAAACAATTTTTTTAAAAATATTTTTAAAAAAACTTATTTCCCTTTTGGAATGTTTCGATGTGTGGTATAGTGCATAAACAGCCCTGTTTTTACTTTGAAAAAAAAAAAAATATTGAAATTTATTTTATATGTAAATTATTTTTTTCTTATTTATAAATTTAAATAATAAAATATTTACATAAAATGCGTGGGTGCACCCTTAAAATAATTGTTTTTCGTCATTTTTTATCACTTGGTTTAAATTCATCGGGCGCCATTTTTAAGTATTTTATTAGACCTTTGGGGGAAAATGTGTGAATAAAAATTTTTTTTAAATGGGAAAAAACGATAAAAAAGCTTTGTACCCCACCGCAAAAAAATTAAAAAAATTGGCCTAAATTATGTGGTTAACCATCACACTATATATTCCAAACTAGTTTTAATTCAAAAATCCAAAGTGCAGATGTCCTGTTTTGGGTGGGGATACATTAGGGACATTTCTAGTAGCCTTTGAGCAAATTTTCCATAGGGGCGTTAGTTACGGGAAACAAGAAAAGCCGTGACTTTAGAAATATTTAAATTTAACAATTTTTTTGATAGATTTTAATTTTAGTTATAACCAAATGTAAATAAACCTAGCACGTTTCCAAAAAATTAAAAAGCTTAAATTTTGAGTTTAAAGTGAGTTTTTTAAACAACAATGCTTTACGCGGAAAATTTACTTTTAATTTAAATCAATTTTAAACCAGATTTAGGCTTCCCCTATCAAAAATTCATGTTTTTTACTAAATAAGCATTACCTGGGCCCCTTGTATACATATACAATTTCAAACAAAGTGATTAATTAATTTTTACCCTTTTTTAATTGTTTGGTTTTACTTGAGACGGTTAAAATGTTATTTAAATTTAAAAGTAAATTGACCTAGCGGAGGAACTCAGTCTCAACCGAAGGGCGTCTGCTTTTGTTCCCTATGTTGAATTGTGTGATCAATTTTTTTCAAATTTTTCAAGAATTTTTTTAGCCAGGCCAGATGGGTATTTAAAAAAAATTATTGTTTTTAATTTGACATATATTTAAGACTGAAAAAAATCATTGAACAAAATTTATTCTCTTTGATTGTAATGTACTGTATTTTTATTGAATGTACGTATCTTTGATTGAATGATGTATCTTTTTTGTAATGTACTGTATCTTTGATTGTAATGTATGTATCTTTGATTGAAAATACTGTTCTTTGATTGTAGTGTAGTATTTGGAATCTTTCATTTTCGACTCAGCTTGCTTTTAATCAGAACTCGTATTTTCACAACCCGCTTTTACTACCCTTGGTTTTACCCCTGTGTACAATTACGCTTTGTTGGGATGAGAAAGGTTAAACTTAGAAGAAGCTAACAAATTTTTTGGGAAAGGTATAGTGGAAAACCATTTAGAAAAAACCCACCTCAATATGACTATCGGGGATTCGAGCCCCCGATGTCCTTGTCATGAGAGTTAGTCAGGGGTCGGCCCGGGGACCTTTCGTAGTTCTGTGCCGAGGTAATGTCGTCAGCGGGCCATTGAAAAATTTTTCCCCGTGCCATTTTTGGCTTAGTTGCAGACCCCGGTTATTCTATTGTGAGAGGGACCGACGATTTAGACCATGTGGCCCCCAAAGTGGTCCCCCCTATCGAAAAATAAGTTTACCCAATTAAAAATTCGAATGGGGAAAATGGTGGAATGACTGAAGCCAATGTTTTTGCATGAATTTCAATAAACATTGATTGTGACATTCCTGAGAGGCAACTTTCATGGATTTAAATCCTTGTTTTCCAAAAAACATTAATTTACTTTCCCCTTAGAGGCAATCATGGTTTCAATCCTGTTTTTCTCCAATAAAATTGATTTGAAAATTCCCTGTAAGGAATCATGGTTTCAATCCTCTGTTTCCCCCAATAAACATTAATTTGACATCCCGTAGGGGCAAAATCAGGGGATTTAATCTGTGTTATCCAATAAACATTAATTTTGACCCCCTCCTGTTGAGGCAATCAGCGCAAACATAATGCCCAGCATATTAAAAATACTTTTTCTGTATACCTCCTTCACGATTTAACGGGACTGCAGAACCTGAAAGGGATCTGTGGGGGAAGATCCCGCCGATATCAAAAAATGATTACACGTTTTCCCAAACCCCTGCAGACCGGATATTTCCATTATAAACAGCTGAAGGGAACATGCACAAATTCAGGTCAAAAAGAATGCAGTTATTTTGTGCATTACTATTATAGCAAGTTTTTGGGGTCAGTACAAGTTATTCCCAAACAGATTACCCGCGGGCATTTAAACCCAGACAGAACCCGGGCATGCTAGGTACCACAGGGCCCCCCAAAAAGGGGGGGGTCTTTCCCCCAAACATATATTATCACCACTCCAAGTCTTTTTGGGAGTTTAATCATGGGTGGGTGATACAGATTAAAAAGGTTTGGGCATAATATTGGGCCGTTTTACCCAAAATTACATGTTTTTGAGGGTCATACAAAAAAATTGGGTCCTTTTACCCCCGAAATATTTATTTTGGGGGGGACGGGGGGGGCATTAAACTATTATTTAATAACCCCCCCTTCTTTCAAGATGGGGTTTTTGCATTATCTTTCACGCCACGTCTTCTACGCGTTTAGGTTGTACACAGTTTACTAATGACGTGATTTGTTAGGAATGAGGAAGTGTACCCGCATTTGCGTGGAGATGAGAGTAGAAGAATATAAAAAAAAACAATCTCAGTACACCTCAAAAGGGGGTTTCAAACTCTGTCCTAGTCAATTGGTATTCGATACTGTGAGGAAATCCCTTTAACCTTTCAACCCCCCAACATGAAAAATTTATATGTGTAAAATTTTTTTTTGGGAAAGAAAGAAGAATAATAATTTATATACGCTAACCGGAGTTTTTATTGTAAATATAATGTAAAATATCGGAATTTGCTCAGTGGGTATCGTGTCTGTCTACTGAGACAAAGGGTCCCCGGGGTTCAATTCCCCCGGGATGGCCAAAATGATCTTTTATGAAAATATGGGTTTACCTATTCAAGTATGGATTAACGGCCCGGGGGGTGGACGTTGTGCTGTCCCAGGAGGCATACGACAGGCCTAGCTCTAACAAGATCTGACCAGGCTGGAAACAGTCGTGGGAAATTTTTAAAAAGTCAGGCCCCAGCTCTAACAAGAAATGACCACGCGCTGGAAACGTGGGTATTTTTAAATACACAGGCCAGCTCTAAAATAAATGACCACCGGCTAACAGTCGTGGATATTTGTAAATCGACAGGCCTAGCTTAACAAGAAACTGACCCCCGCCTGGAAACAGTGTGGATTTTGTAATACGAAGGCTAGCTCTAAAAAGAAAAAGACCACGCGTGGAAAAAAGTCGTGGGTATTTGTAAATACGCAGGGCCCAGCTTTAAAAAGAAAAAGACCACGCGCTGGAAACAGTCGTGGGGTATTGTAAATACGACAGGCCTAGCTTACAAGAAACTGACCCCCGCTGGAAAAAATCGTGGATTTTTGTAAATACGACGGGCCCAGCTTTAAAAAAAGAAAAATGACCACGCGTGGAAACAGTCGGGATATTTGTAAATCGCAGGCCTAGCTCTAACAAGAAAAATACCACGCGCTGGAAACAGTCTGGATTTTTAAATACGACCCGGCCTAGCCCAAAAAGAAAAAAGACCACGCGCTGGAAACAGTCGTGGTTTTTGTAAAATACACGGCCCTAGCTCTAACAAGAAACTGACCACAGGGCTGGAAACAATCGGTATTTGTAAATACAAAAGGCCTCTCTAACAAAAAACTGCCACGGCGGGAAAACATCGTGGATTTTTAAATACACAGCCTACTCTAAAAAGAAATGACCAGCGCTGGAAACAGTGTGGATATTGTAAATAACGGGCCTAGTTTAAACAAGAACGACCACGCGCTGGAAACAGTCATGGTATTTGAAAATTGAAGGCCTAGCTCTAACAAGAAACTGACCACGCGCTGGAAACAGGTGGATTTTTAAAAGACAGGCCTAGCTCTAACAAGAAATGCCACGCCTGGAAACAGTCGGGATATTTGTAAATACGACAGGCCTACTTTAAAAAGAAATGACCCCCGGGGGAAAACAGTCGTGGTTTTTTGTAAATACGTCAGCCTGTCTACAAGAAAGACCACGCGGGGAAAAACAGTCATGGTATTTGTAAATACGTCAGGCCTAGCTCTAAAAAAAAACTAAACCCCCACGGAAAAAAAATCATGGATATTGTAAATACGACAAGCCTAGCTATAACAAAAAAACTGCCCAGCGCTGGAAACAGTCGGGGATATTTGTAAATAGACAGGCCTGCTTTAACAAAAACTGACCCCCGGCTGGAAACATCAGGATTTTTGTAAATACGTCGGGCCTAGCTTAACAAAAAATGACCACGCGTGGAAACGTCGTGGATATTTGTAAATACGACGGGCCTAGCTTTTAACAAGAAATGCCCCCCGCTGGAAACAGTCGTGGATTTTTGTAAAACGACAGGCCTAGCTCTAACAAGAAATGACCACGCGCGGGAAAAACAGTCGTGGTTTTTGTAAATCAAAGGGCCCTAGCTTAACAAAACTGACCACCGTGGAAACAGCGTGGATATTTGAAAAAACGACGGCCAGCTCTAACAAAAACGGGACCACGCGCGGGAAAAACAGTGTTATTTGTAAATAACAGGCCTGCTTTAACAAGAAACTGACACCGGCTGGAAACAGTCTGGTATTTGTAAATCGTCGGGGCCTCTAAAACCAAGAATGCCCCGGGCACTGGAAACAGTCGTGGATTTTTTAAAATACGACGGGCCTAGCTCTAAAAGAAACGACCACGCGCGGGAAAAAAGTCATGGATATTTGTAAATACGCGGGCCTAGCTCAAACAAAAATGCCACGCGTGGAAACATCGGGGATATTGAAATACACGGGGCCAGTCTAACAAGAAACTGACCACGCGTGGAAACAGTCGTGGATATTTGAAATACGAAGGCCTAGCTTAACAAAAACTGCCCACGCGCGGGAAAAACAGTCAGGATATTGTAAATAATAAAAACAAAGATATGTTTTAAAATTCGTGGTAATTCGTTTTTTTGGGGGAGATAAATCAGCTCGGTACCCCTTCTCCCCCCCCCCCCCCCCCCCCCCCCCCCCTCCCCCCCAAAAAAGTCAAAATGCAACTTTAAAAAGCTATCCTGCAAAGAATATGAGTTTTTTTCCCCCCGCGGGTAATTTACCTTTGCTCGGTAATTTTGCTTGTATACCCGGACTTTGCTGGTGGAGTGTTTCTCTCTCTTTTTCTCTCTAACAGAGCCCCCTGATCTGTGTTTTGTTTGTAATGGTGATCATACGAAACTTTTTTACTTAAAAAAAAATTTTAAATGTGAATAAAATTTAAAGAAAAAACCTTTGTAGGTAAATTTTATAGATCTTGGTTTTCTCTTGAATATTTTTTTATATTTCCCGAAAATGTTCGTTTAACTTTGTACGCAGGTTCATATCGATATACTAATAGTTCCATAATTTCTATTTTGATTCAGTTAAGACTGTGTAAAACAAAACAACAACAACAACAAATTTAAAATGTTAAAATTTTAGTTTTATTTTTTTCATGGCTCTCATCGTCTTTCAGGAGGCATTGGTGGGGGTGGGGGAAAGGGAGGATAAAAATGGGCAGATCGGTGATTGGGAACAAACTCTGCAGGTGATTTTCAAAAAAGGTCATAAGAAAAAATGTCTTTTTGAGTGACGTATAGAAGGAAAAGGGGAAAAAAGTACAGGAAGAGGAGGAAGACAACGATGAAAAGGGTCAAAAAAAAGAAAGAAGATTAAGTTCCGGAATTAAAAAGAAGCGTGATAGGAAGGCTGGGGGACCAATTTGAACAAGACAAGGATTCGAAAGATAGAACACCTAATAAAACATTTATATACATAATAAATTTTTTGAAGATGAGGTTTTAAATTTGAAGAAATGCCCCACATTTGTGGGATGGAGCGTGGGGAAACCAATTCGTTAAAAAAAACCCCAAAACTCCCGACCCCGGTACGAACCCGATATCCCCGTCGCCTACAGTCCACCGAAGTGGGTACAGTCTTTTAATTAAATGATTGCAAGACTTTGGGATAGTCGTGAACCGAGACAAAAGCGTTGGAGCTGTGAGCCTTGATGTAAGGTCACCCCGAGCGTGAGCCTTGCGCTAAGAGTTACCCCCTGAGTGTGACATTGTGCTAAAGTTTACCACTGAGCTATGAGCCTTTCAGTAAGAGTCTTACCCCTGAGCTGTAGCCGGCATGCTAAAGTTACCATGGCTGTGAAGCCTTCATGCTAAAGGGCTTACCAGAGCTGTGAGCCTTGCATGCTAGATCTACACTGAGTGTGGGCCTTTATGCTAAGGTTACCCGAGCTGTGGCCCTTTCATGCTAAAGTCTACCCCTGGCTGTGAGTCTTGCATGCTAGAGTTACCCCTGAGCTGTGAGCCTGGAGTAAAGTTACCATGAGCTGTGAGCCTTCTGCTAAGAGTCTACCACTGACTGTAGCCTGGCTGCTAAGAGTTAAACCCCTGAGCTGTGAGCCCCTTTCATCAAGAGTCTACCACTGAGCTGTGGCTTGCTGCTAAGAGTCACCACTGAGCTGTACTGGGGATGCTAAGAGTTACCATGACTGTGAGCCTTTCATCAAGAGTTACCATGAGCTGTGGTTGATGCTAAGATCTACCCCTGAGCGTGAGCCTTGAATGCTAAGAGTTACATTTAGCGTGGCTTGCATGCTAAAAATTACCCCTGAGTGGGCCCTTGCATGCTAAAAGTCTACCATGGCTGTGAGCCTTGCAAGTAAGAGTCTACCGAGTGTGAGCTTGCTGCTAAGGTTTTTACCCCTGAGTGGAGCCTTGATGCTAAGGGTTTTCCACCCAGCTGTGACCTTGATGCTAAGAGTTCCACCGAGCTGTGAGCCTTGATGCTAAGAGTCTACCACGAGCTGTGAGCCCTTTATGCAAGGTTACACTTTGCGTGACCTTGCTGCTAAGAGTTACAAGAGCTGTGGCCTTGTTAAGATCTCCATGAGCTGTGAGCTTGATGCTAAGGTCTACCCCTGAGCTGTGTGTTTGGTTGACCCCAGTATGATCACTTACGACCC
>JBCFYV010010126.1:0-15189 GCA_039000515.1 Timema cristinae | reverse complement strand
GCCGCCCCCCACTGCCTCTTACAAACCATTGGGCTCTAACAAAATTTCCTTTTTAATTTTAAATTATAAAGGGATGAGAAAGAAATTGTTAAAAAGAAAATGTAACCGCATTTCCCTGGAGGGAAGGTGCCCAAAAACCTTTTTGAAAAAACCTATCTTCCATATGCCTTAAACACTAGAACACATTGACCTCATGATTAAAAAAATTAGATTTAGTTTTTTTTTTATTTAGTCCCCGCATCTCCTCCCCCTTTTCGGGAGTACCTTGTACAAATTTTACCAGTGATTTAGGAATTTGTAAGTTGAACTTAAGAAAAATTTAACCTGCATTTGCGTTTAGGGAGAGGGGGGAACCTTTTAAATAAAAAACCCCCCCCATTTCACCCGCCCCGAGACCCCCGAACCTCGATCTCCCTGTCCTTGGCATCTAGCCAAACGACTGTGCGTTTATCTAACTACGCCATCGAGGGGGGGTAACAATTTGTAAATTGGGGAAAAATGACACCACAGACCTTGAATCTAACCCAAATTTTTTCTTAAAACGCACCTGGGCTTGTTTTTCATGTGTCAATTTCCAACTGTAAAAATTTTAAGATATTAATGCGGCTGTATTTTTAAAATTAAGACAATTCCATCTTCTAAGCTTACTAGTCGACCTCGTTAGTCTTAGGGTGAAGGAAAAGGGCCTCGGGCGGGGATCCGAAGTTGAAAGGATTTTTTCTCAAGCGAAAAAAAAAAAAATAGCACAAAAATTCCTTCAAGGGAAAAAAAAATTAAATTGAGGTTTAATAGACGTGATAGCAATGTTTTTTGGAAACATAATGAAAAAAATTCTCCACTTTTTTCATTATGGTATAGACGTGAATTTTTCAGGCCATAGTTACATGGAACATTGTGTTGGTATCTTAAAACCTTTTTGATAACGGGTATGATGAAAATTTTCATGTAAAGGCTTTTTTTGACATTGTGTTGATAACTTTTTTAATTTATGTAACAGGCACGATAAAACTATGTCTATTTAAATGTGAAATTACATGTAGGCAAAAATTTTTGGATTGTTTTTATAACGTTTTATTTTGGGGAAATACGTTTTTTTGAAATTACATGGAATTTGCTGCATTTAGATTGTTTTGAATCGTCATATTTATGGTAGTTAAGGTATGTATATACGGTAGATTTTTATTTGCCAGTTTGATAGTTTATCTTATAGGGTAAAGGGGGTTAATATTAAGTAAATTTCTTGAACATTGAAAACATATTTTTTTTGAAAAATCGAAAAATTTTTCCTTTTACTTTGAATTTGATAAAAAATGTAATAGATAGGTAGCAAGACTACATGTGACATTTCAACGCCTCGAAAACAACCCCCATGAAAAAAATACATCAACACTCAAGTATTTAACCGATGACGCACAAATTTTTCCCCTGGGGAGAAAAAAATCCCCAAAGGTTGGAACAAAAATAGTCGGACCTATTTTGGATTCTCGTCCAGAAAAAACTGTATTTTGAAAGAGTTCCCTCGGGGGAAATCTCAACGAAACCACTGAGGGGGGTGGTTTTAAAAACACATAAAAAACCACCAGTGCGGGGAACGAACGCTTTTTTTTGTGGAGAAATATGCTTTATTCTTTTATGTGCATAGTCTTCGGAGAAAAAAAAAATTCAAGAGAGAGTTTTAATGGGCCCAAAAAAAATTGGGCCCCCCGGGGTAAAATTAATTAAAACCTATATATGTTGCTTTTAAACTATAATTAAGGGCATTGCATTTTGCGTTCTTTTAGTGTTTTGTAAACGTTTATGATATAAAGAACTTTTTTTTTTTCTTTTACATTTTTACAAAAATTTTGTTTCCCCTGCTATAGAAAGTTATTTTAGCCTAAGTTTTTAAAAAGTTTGCCAGTTTTAGACTAAAAAAAAACTTGTTTTTGCTATTGGGGTCTAAACCCCGAACCCTCAGTGAATTTTTTTTAAAATGTAAAAAACTAATGTAATTCCAAAGAAATTGTTTGATAGGTCTCACCGTTTAGCCCCAAGAAAAAAACCCCTAAAGAAAAGTTTTTTCACCAATTTAAATTTCTCCAAACCCTTTTAAATTTTTTTTTTGGGGTTTTAAAAAATTAATATTTTTATAAAATTTTTGGAACTTTTTCCCGTCGGTTTCAAGGCTAAAAGCCTAATTTGCCCCAAATTTTTTAAGTTTTACTCCTCTGGGAATGAGTAAACAATTTAATGTCAGGGGGAATGGGTCCGCCGTGTGGGTTTATAGTAGTATATGGAACACTTTAGCAAACACCCGAGGGGGTTGAAGGGATATGAAGGGGGTTTCATTGAGCTATATTATTATAATTATTAGAATCTGAATTTTAACTCAATTTCCATGTGGGTTTTTGTTTACTAGACTTTCTTTACTCATCCAAAAAAAATGTTTGTATTTTATTATTAAACAAATTTTTTTCCCAAGTTATAGATTTAGTTTTAGATACAGCAATCAAAATATTTTTTTTGTGATACTAGTAACTTGAAAGTTTATTCCACACTTTTCAAAATATGTCACGTTTCTCTATTTTTAGGGAGTTTTTTTTTAGCCCCCATCATTACACCCTATCCTTATTTTGGGCTATTTTATCCAGTCCACCTCATTACCCCTTATCCCTAATTGAGTTAGCTCAAACAGTCCACCTCATTAAAAACCCTATCTTTATTTTGCTAGTTTATTCCCTCATTCCCAAAAACTATCCTTAACTTAAAAATTTTTTACCAGTTTTCCCCCTCATTACACCCTATCGCCCTAATCCATTCAATATTATCCCCCATCTGCCTTTAGGTCCTCCCCCAAAGATCTCTTTTCCCTTGGGCTACCATCAAAAACCCTGATCCGGGTTTTAAATTTCCCCTCGCTTCACTTGTCCTTTCCCCAGGAATCTATGAGATTTGTTATCCTAACAATATCTTTATATATAAAAAAGGATATGTAAAATCGCTTATTAACCCCCTTCAATCCCCATATTCTCATTCCCCTTTTGGACAAAAGTTTCTTTAACACCTTTTTTTACAAACACCCAAATTTGTTTCGTCTAAAGGTAAGAAAAAAACCCGTTTCACACCCCACAGAGAAAAATCGGTAAAATTATTAACCAGTAATAGGCCGATGTTTTTAGCCTATAAAAAAAAGGTTGGGGGACAGACAATTGTAAAACCAAACATTTCGCACAACCAGATTATTAAGGAGTATTCCTTTTTTTTATGTTTTATTACCAAAACCAAGCATATTTTTTTTTTTTAATTTGTATACAGTATAGTTCCAATAAAAAAACGGTAAAGATAGAAAAACAAATCATGGGAAATGTAATTAAAAAAAATAAATATATAAAATAAAAAAAAAAATTTTTTGGGTTTTGAGGAAACGGTTCTCCCCCCTTCGTCCATTTTTAGGGAACCAATGACAAAATAAAACCCAAGATTGCCAGAGTAAAGCTTATGTTCTAGTTTATTTTTTAAATACATTAGTTAAAAAAATACGTTCATAAACATTTCTTACTTTAGCATCCGCATATTAAGGCAGTCAAAGTTCCCAATTTTGTCTGTTTAAAACTGATATTTTAAATTTTTTTTAAAATGCCAAAATTTAAAACATTTTGGTATAAAGAAAGTTATGCATAAAACTATTTTAAATTTTTAAAAAAAACCCAAGTAAATGGTTTTTTTTTAGTACCCTCTTAATAACC
This sequence comes from Timema cristinae, assembly GCA_039000515.1. Taxonomy (NCBI): domain Eukaryota; kingdom Metazoa; phylum Arthropoda; class Insecta; order Phasmatodea; family Timematidae; genus Timema; species Timema cristinae. Next base: position 11,464 of record JBCFYV010010126.1, on the reverse strand, counting down.
GACGGACTAACCTTATTTACTACTTACGCAAAAAGTTTTAGGGATTGGGGAAAAGACTATTTTTATAGCTGGTAGGTGCCATTTGTGTTGGGGAGAGGTAAAAGGAAAATTCATTTAGGAAAAACCACTCTCGTATCCCCGCCGAGATAAATTCTCGATCTCCCCGTCATCGAGTCAGTCACTGCGAAGGTACGCGTTAACCAGTGGCCACCAAAAGGGGTGAAATTAAAAAAAATTTTGCCATCTATGAACCGGATTCGATCGCTAGTGGTGGTGATTATTTCAATTATATTTAAAAAAAAAAGTTTCCCTATTGAGTCAATCGTTTTCTTTTTTTTAAAATTTGGTTTTTTCCCAAAAATTTAAAAAAGGGGGTTAATTTTTTTTTTTTTTTTAAGATTAAATGTTTTTTAGTATGTGTGAGCTTATTTTTATATTTAAAAAAGGATTAATAAATTTTAATGTTTTTAGTCACTTTTCCTACGTAGAATAAAAAAACCAAAGGAAAAATAATGCAAACCTTTTTATATATATACCCCCTCGGTGGCGTAGTTGGCTAACGCGCTTTTCGGTTAGCTCGACTGCTGAGGACGGGGAGACGGGTTTGAATCTCAGTCGGGGGAATTAGGGGGGTTTTTCCTAAATGGTTTTCCACTCTCCCCTCCACGCAAATGCGGGCATTCCTCTAAAATTAACCTTTTCCCCAATTCCTAATCCATTAGCGAAAATTTGTACTTAAAGCGAAAAAACCCCAACGGGTAGAAGACGCGGTGCAAAAAATTATTATTATTATCTTTATATTATAAAAACAATTTTGGAAAAAAATACCCTAGTTTATTTTTGGACTTATCACCCAAAAAATGTTTCAAAAGTAAACTACTTATCTTCAATCTCATTATTTTCCACGTTAAGGAGGCCGCCTCGTAAGCGAGAAATTTCCACGCAGACGTTCAACTCAACGCCTTTTTTAATTCTATAAGGGCGTTAATTTTTCAAATTTTCATGTTTCATAAAAAATAAAGTCGAAAAGATAAAAAAAAAAAAAGGCGGAAAGATGATCTAAAATTTTTTAAAACGATATATTAAGCATATTTTAGGGGAGTTAGGAGCCATATTTATGAAAAGGGGCTCGGATTTAGCCCTCCTCTAACAAAAAAACAGTATTTTTTTTTTTATGGGCTGACAACAGGAAATTTTAAAGGTATTGAGAATTACTTTCTTCTTTCTCAAACCTTGGTATTTTTCCCCCTTCCCTTTTTATTGACAAAAAAATGGGGTTGTATTTTAATTAAAAAAGAAGTATAAATTAAACATAACCGAGAGGTAGTTCCAAAAATTTACAAAGAAAATGTATTTTAAATCGAGGGCCTGACAGCTTTGAAAATTTTTCTCTCTGTTTAAAGGGCAGCCCCCTTTAAAAAAAAGAATATAAAATCTTTTGCTTTAACGGGATCAAACTAACATAACTTTTTGGGGAGTTTTTTGGGGGGGCGAAGTTTTCCCAAGTGAGAATATCAAATCATTGTATTGCCCAAATCTCACATCTTTTAAAAAAATAAAGCCACGGTAAATTTCCAAGAATTTTTTAATTTGGTTAAAAGGGTTTAATTAGTGCTTTATATACAAAATTTCTTTTGGGGTTTATTTTAAATATTTACGTAACTTTTTAAGGGTTGTTTATGTAGGCTTTTTCGGGATTTTTTTTTGGGGAATATATTTCTATAAATGAGCTATTTTTATTTTAAAGTTCTTCTGATAAAAAATTTTTTTTACAGATGGTTCAAAATAATTTTAAATGGTATCTTTAAATGTGTGCTTAATTCCCCCTTTTATATATAATATAAATAAAAAAATATTTATAATTTTATATATTAAATAAAAATATATATATAAATATTTAATAAAAAAAAAAAATATGTATATATACATAACTATTTCTTTTCATCTTCCTGGGGTATACATTTACATTAAAAAATTATTTCCATTGGAACAGGGATGGGAAATGAAAAATTTTAAGGTAGTGCAGTGTTAAACCATAAAAAAAAATACACCAACTCTGATTCGATCTCAGATCTCCTCAACACATTGTAGTATGAATAAAAAAAACTAATAAACTTTAATTTTTGTTTGAAAAACCTTAAAATTTGGTGAATACTAAACATTGTTTTCAGCAGCCCAAAAATTTTATTGAGGTTATTTTTTACTCGAATATTAGGTTTTTCAACCACCAAGTAGATCTATCATATATTTTTACAAAAAATTTTTTAAAACCAACCTTACTAATTTTTCAGGGGCATACGCATATGTTTTATTCATTAAGCAATGAGTTTGAGATGTGGAATGTTTAAAAAAATTTAAAATAGGGGGTACCGGGATTTTTTGGGGGGATTAAAAGGGTGGAAAAAAAAATAAAGGAAAAACCCCCCCTCAGTTCAAACCCCACCAGGATTTTGAAAAAAAACCCCCATTCTTCATATAATTGGGGCAGTCAATAAAAATTTTTTAGTGTGACGTAACCATAGAAGCAGGGTATAAAACCAAATTAGAAAAACCGAATTGAACACACTAATATTTAGGTTAACTCCGAAATAAATTAAAAAAAAACAAATAGGTCTGTCTGTAAACAATAACAAACTTTTTTTTTCGGGGGAAATTTTTAAAGAATTTTAAAGATAATAGGACAGGTATTAAAAAAAAGCCGTGACGTATTTAACCAGGCTATTTGATGTCAACATGAATGCAAAATATCTCCAAATCTCCAAAGGGGGGTTTCAATCTTTACACTTAAATTATTGCTCAAAAATTTTTAAAATCTTGCCTAAAAGTTTCATCTAAAAAATATTTATGGATTAAAATAATACTATTTAGGTACTTTTAGAGATGTTTATTAAAATGGTTCCAAAAAAAATTTTTGTTGGGGATAATTTTTACGGAATGTAACCATCTCATAAATCCAAATGCAATTTTTTTATAAAAAACCCAAAAAAAAAAAGATGTCTAAATCAATGAAAAAAAACCGCATAAAAAATTTAATTTTTTTTAAAAAATTTGTTAAGTTTTTTATTTTTTTTATCAAACGAAAAAGGAAAAAAAAACCCAAATTGAATCTACAATTTAAAAAAGTAAAAATTTTCCTCCAATAATTGATGTTTTTGGGATAGAAAGAAAACAAATATATCAAAACGAATTTTTAAAATTTTATAATTACAAGAAACTGGTAGTTGATTACTTTTTTAAATAACTTTATATCAAATATTTATTTTTTTTTCCCCTTTAAAAGAGTAAAAATTTAAGGAACCACCTACTTTAAAGTAAATTCAGCTAAAATTTTTTAACAATTGTAAAAAAAAAAAAAAAGGTCTGGTTTATCCAGGGGCAAAGGCTCTATTAAATTCGGGGTAAATTAATTTTTTATTTTTTAGAAAATGCATATAAAATAAAAAAAAAATATTTTTTTCCAGGCACACATGAGTACAGTAAAATGTTGTGTATTTTTTACCAACACCACCAAAAATTTAACGACACTGAAAAAAAAAAAAAAACAAAAAAAAAACTGTTTAAATATGGTAATCCTTGAATCAATATTTAACCTTATGTCGGGTTTGTTACAATTAGCACTAAAATAAAATAAAGTTTAAAAAAATTTGCTAATTTTCTTGAACAAAGATTGACTCTTAAGTGGGGGGCATTTTTTTAAAAAATGACACTAAAATAAAATAAAACTTAAATTTGTTAATTCTTAAGAAAAAAGTTTTACTCTTTTACGTGGTGGCATTTTTTGAAAGGGGGCCACCATAAAATAGTTTAAAATTTTTGCATTCATTGTATCAAAAGGTGTTTTTTTTTATGTGAAGCTTTTGTTGAATTTGAATCCCAAAAAAGAAATAATTGGGATTTACTCTATAAGGAAAAATCTAAATAACCTAATTTACACATATAAACATAAAAATAGCTTAAAAGTACCTGAATTTAAAAGTCTCAAATGCAAGTATAATAACGTGGCCCTCTTACGGGGAGGTATTTTTTGCAATAATCATAAAAATTAAATAGTTTAAATTTAAAAGATTTGAGATACTAAAGCAAACAAATTTAATTTACATGCAAAACTGTGATAAATAAAAAACTGAAAATGTCAAAAAATGTTTATATTACTGGGTAAATTTTTTGCAATAACGGAAAAAAAAGGGTAACAGTTTATATTAATTGCTATCTAAGAAAAAAAAAAATTAAGTAAATTTAAAAAGAAACCCATGGGGACGCACTACACACCAAACCAAAAAATTCTGCTTTTGGTTTAGAATCTCCCAAAAAACAATGAGCAAAAATAAAATTCGCAGAGCGAACTCAACCAACCCACATCTGACAACTTTAAGAGCAAGAAAATAATTATAACATATAATGTTTTTTTTCATCTGAACTTTCTAATTGCTAGAGAAAAGACTTTTTTTTTTTAATATGTTTTTTAATAATTTTTAATTTATGTAATGGGTTTTTTCTCACGCTTTTTTTTGAAATTTTTTTTTTGTTTTTCCCACGGTTCAATCAGATAAACATCACAAATACCACTAAATACTATCTACATCTTTTGAGCGGGGTTATGATTTAAAAAGTTTATTTCTATCAAAAATTTGGGAAAAAAGGTTAAATGGCAAATAACATTATAATGTTTTAATTTTTTTACCATTTGACCTTTCTAATTGATAGAACATATTTTATTAAGGGATATTTATTATAAAATTATTTGCTATTTGACACTTATAAATTGATTGATATACACATTTTTTATTAATTTTTAGATGTGGTTTGAACTTAAATAAATTAAATTAGAAATGCAAGTTTTACAGTAATTAAAATTTTTTTAAACGTTTTTAGAGTTTTTGTGAAGATTTAAGATGATTATGGATTTTAAAAAAAATTATATTCCCACTTTTGGGGGGGCCGCATGATCTAAGGCGCTTTCCTCTCGCGGCAGCTAGACGTCAAAGACAAGGGGGGTTTAGTCCCAAAAGCAAATGTAGGTACATTTCCTATAAAATTAACCTATCTTATTCCTAAAACCAAATTTGTTATTAGTAAAGAAGTGTATAATTTGAACGGGTTTTAAGAGGCGATGATTATATATATAAAATTATGTTCGCTTTAAAAACAACCTTAGAGTGTTACTTTTTTAACACACGTGTGGAGGGTATTTGCCCCTTAAGTTGAGGATATGTTTTTCAAAACGACGTCATATATCCCGCGATCGAAAAGGGGTTAAAAAAGAGGGGTGGGCTTTTTGGAGGAAAAAAAAGGGGGGGGGGGGCTTCATTTTTTTTTTAAACTGTGTTAAATAACCCCCTCCTTTTCAGAACTCTCCAGTTAATATCTGACGTCATGTTTCGTCTGTGTATGTTGAGTGGGACGATGTCACCAGGCGGGGAGGGACTAATTCATAACCAGCCTGTGTTTCATGGCACCAAGACCGTCGGGGGAAGTGTGTGTGTGGTGTGTGTGTGTATGTGTGTGTGAAGAGTAATATGCTCCAGACTTGTCACAAGTTGGTAACACATGACAAACAAAGCACCATGGGTATAATAAAAATCACTGCTATTATAGGATAAAAAAAATACCTACAATTTTGTAAAATTTTTAAAACTATTGTAGTTAAGGGGGACAAACACATTTTTTTTTTTAGGAATTGCAGATCTAATTTGGCAACCGCATGGTCTAAGACTCTACTATTTGAAAATTAAAATTAGACAGTAGAAGATAGACTTTAATCTCTTTTTTTGGTGCATTGATGGGATTTTTTTGGTTTTAAAAAAAACCCACCTCTCCCTTTAAATAAATGGGGGTTTTTGCACTTCATCTAAATCAAAAACCTTACTAATCCCTAACCACATTAATGTAAATTAGTTACATAGGCGTATAACCCGAACGGTTAGTAAAACGTAGAAATTTAAATAAAAAATTTATCTTAAATTGGGGTCTTTTTTCAACCTTCCCACGCAGGGGTCTTTAATCGTTTTGGTGTTTCGGCTTCAAATTCAATTTTCCATAGAAAAGAGCTTTTTTCGAAAATAAAAAAAAACCTATTTTCTAAGTACAAAATTTGATAAAAATGCTACTTTTTTTAAGTGTTATTTTATAGGTATTGGTAATAGCTATCAAAAGTGAAAAGTTAAAAATCCAAGATAAGTTAAAGTAGGTTTGAGTTTATTTTAAGGCCTGTCAAATAAACCTCTTTCTGTGGAAAATTTGGACCTGTTTTGACCTTTAATGCATAAAAAAGAAAGAAAGCCATAATTAAATTTAAATAATATTTGTAAAACTAAAACTAAAGGGTTAAGTTGATTGCTACATGCTCATGATATGATATGAGGGTGAACCTGGTGGTCTAGTGGTAAGGTGTCGGGACTTCTGTGCGGGGGGTCTAAGGGTTCAATCATCGGTCGGGCACAGATTTATCTTGATAAACCAACCCCTTCATCACCTCTGAAAAAAAGACTTGTATTAGCCCCCCACAACTTGTAAATGTGTGGAACGCCGGGGCCCCTCCACCGTTGTTTCGGGAATTCCACGTTAAAACGTTAGGTCCTCCATTTCATCTCACAATCACCCTACCTTTAAAACACATTAGTATAAAAGTGTGTAAAAAAACCCGAACGGTAGTAAAGACTGGTGTTAGTAAAAAATAATAATAATAAATAATAATAATAATATGATATGATGATTAGAGGGGTCTATTAAGTTGAAAAGGTATATTGAATGGAAATAATGTAAAAAGAAAATTAATGATGATTCGGAATAGTGTAATAAATTGGAAATAAAAATAAAATATAAAAATACTTTATTAATTGATTATCCAAGCTAATATATTTCTTAGTTATGTTATGGACGCATCAGGTATTTTATATTTTTTAAAGAATATATCATTACTTGGCATGGTGTGAAAGAGCCGCAGCAAAACTAATTGAAAGATTGATGACAAATATTTGTCAGATAAGCAAAAAAAAAAAACTATGGTGAGGATTTTAAAATTAAATAAACAATACTTTATATTAAATGTAGATTATAATATTAGGCTTTACCCTTAATGGTGGAAGCATGGGCTCAATTTCAAGTTCATTTTGTCCGGTCTGCTTTTTCCAAAGAGGTTGGAGTTCAAATCTCAGCGTAACACTGAGGAATATAGTGTCTCTCCTCTAATTGTTTTTTTCATTCCTTATTTAACGCAAATTTGCGTAAATTTTGCTCTTAATTTCGACCTTTCTTCCTATTTAATTAGGGAAAATAAACGTGGGTATCTAGTTTCAGGTGGTAGAATTAGCTGTTTTTTGGTATTTTCCGATCAATCTAGATCTTTTTTGCAATTAAAGGTGTTGCAATAGCATATTAAAATTAATGAATTTGTTTGTAGAATTTAAACTATAATTATAGACTATATTGCATTAGTCCACAATATAGCCGTATTGACCAGGAGGCCACCTTTCTGTTAGCAAAAGATAGTAATCAACTTCTGCGGATAAAGGGTGTAAATTTTATCAGCATCCCCTATTTTTACATTGGGAACCATGTAAATTTTGGGGCTGCTAATTCTTCATTTTCTAAGTTTATTGAGTCACTAATTTTTTCATCCAAGTAGCTCTTCATTTGTTTCTCAAAAGCTTTTGATGAGCTCGTTTCATACCACTCACTACTTTACATAAAACTCCGGAAGTACCGGTGATCGAGCCGGGAAACTTCTGAATATATAGCCAGGAACTCTATTTATATGTAGGTATTTAATAGAACTATAAAATAAAACCTAACCAAATATATTGTGTAATTTTTTTTTTACGGGAACTAATCCTGAAACCTTATCTCAGATGGTAACGCTCGACTAGAGTATTTAAAGGATCCTGGTTGGATTGTTGTCCCAATAGAAACCTTTTGTTATTGGTGATACTAGGGTTTCCCCTATAACAGTGATGAATTAATTAGGTTCGATTTAATCTATTACAAGATAAAGTCAGCTTGCAAGTTGTGTTGTGATAGATCTAATTAGTTCAATCATAGTGTCACTTTAAGGTGGGAATACAGGAAACGCAAACTTTAAAGGCAGCTTTTTTTTTTTTTCAATTTTTATATCAAAAAGATTGTTTTTGACCAAATAAATCAAATATTAACTCCAGTAGGAATATGAGTTTAATTTTCTTTGTAAGATGATATCAAACAAGTTCTTTAATATCTATTAATGATGTCCAGTAAATTTAATGACACATTTTTCTCTTAATTTTAAAAAAAAAATTATCATCCAATGGTGATATGCTCATGACTATTTATTCAAATCAGTTGTTGATATCACCATGTGAAGAAACTAAACCTATGTTTTTTACTGGAAAACAATATATGATCTATTATTTCAATTACTTATTTTATATAAGAAACTACAAAAACACTGACCCCAGAACCAAACAGAAAATAAACACATCTTACGGGGAATCTCGGTAGAAAAAACATAAACTACATAATCCAAATCTCCTGGTAAATGGCAATTTGAGTTTTGACCAAAACTTTGGTACACCTTCCTTCACAATCATCCCACCTTAAAAGTGAAAGCTTGAGGGGGTGAGGCGGGTAAAGTAACGCGACGCCTGATTTACCTACGTGTGGGTTTGGGGTCGTTTAAAGAGTGCAGTGACGTAGAAAATCCTCCTCCAGACTGAATCACCCGCCGTTCGCTATAAAGCACCCGAAGTTTATTCATGGGGAAGGAGGAAGTATTGGGGGAATCGTAGGGTTCTCGGTCATTGATGACGTTGTGGGCGGGTTTTTAATCGTGACAAGAAGTAGAACCCTGAACATATATCATAATTATTAATATGGTGATGGGGATGAACATCCGATTTAATAGGACTTGACAACGTCAAAAAAATGGGGGGGTTGTAGAGGGATGTTTATGTAAGGATTAATATGAATGTTGACTGGTAGAGTCAAAAGTGAGGTTGAACCATAACATATATTTTCATGTTAACTTTAGTAGGATTTATAATTTTTAGTTAAAGACGTACTGAACTAGTAACAAACGACCATTGGTCCTACTTTATAAAACAAAGGGCACAAACATATTGTTTTATATTATTTTACTATCCTTAAAAAATATAAATAAGAAAAAAGACAAATTGTAAAAGATCTTCTCAACCTGAAGGTACTGTTTTTTTAAGTGACAAAGAAAGTGACCTTGGACAATGTAATTCTAAGAAGCCCTCGTAGTAGCAGCTTTTGTAAAACCCTCACGATAATACCAGCAGAGTGGTAGCTTAGGAAAGGCGGATAGCTAGGAATCAAATCCTGGTGAGGTTTAATTTTTATAAATTAATATTGTAATATAGTAGTGCTTCGGGAATTTCTCAAGGCTGTATAGTTTTACTAGAACCTTAGATTTATTTTAAAAAATTTAGGATCTGATAATATTTTGGAAATAAGCTTAAAATTATTTATTTACTATTGTTGAGTTTAAAATAAAAATTGGGTTTATAACGGTTTAATTTTAATAAGAACTAAATATGAATATATTTCACAACAATACATTTGTAAAAATGGTCATTACATATATAAAAATTAAGCAAATAATTGAAACGAGAAATTTGGTTAACAATTTTGAATATATTTTAATTGTTCATGAGCTAAGATACAGTTATGAACAAATAAGATTTTTTAAATAGATTTTATAGTTACATTTATTAACTTAATTCTTTAAAGTTCTTATCTGGAGTACAAATAAATAAAATGCATAATACTTTTTTTTTAAAAGGAATTATTTTGGGTAATATTTCAGAAAACAGCTCGTTTACTCATGGTGGCAGATAATAATTAAAACATACCCCATCACCCTTTAGGTCGTATGCAAGCTGCCTAACAGAACTACTTTCATGGACGTTTATAAGCAATGAAAAAAAACCTTTTTGAACTTCCGAGGATGAGAGAGAAAAAATCCATAACTACTTCAAACCAGTCTGTCTTGGTCGTGTAGGCGTTTCAATGTAAACCGTTACAAATGTCATAAGTTCACAATAAAATGACACGGTCTAAGAATATAGAGTATAAAATAATATTGTTATAAATATCAAGTAGGGCCCTATATCTATACATAAATAAAGCTTTAAGATTTGTATGTACATTCAATTGTCCATTTGTTTTGTTTTTCCAGTAAACTCAAAAATAACTCATTGGAAATATTCTTGCTGCACTCCTAATTCTTTTAGAGAACCATGGTGAGAACATTTTTACCATAGTGTTATCTCATCAGTGAGAAAAGCAGTATCGAAAAAAAAAAAAAATGGCGTAAGTAGTGAAACATAACGTCGAGGCTAGTGTCCGTGGGCACATACGATGACAACGTGGTTTGAGCTGGGTTGTGGAAATGGGGTAGAGGGTCAATTTCGTGTGTTTCTTCGTTAATCTTTGTACACGCATAAAAACACAAAGTTTCATTATTTTCTAGCATTTTAAGTGTTTGAATGAGTTGATCTATTATTTAATGTAAGGGAAGCCCACGGGCAAATCTATTAACTTATATAATATGTTATAAAAGTTATATACATTTGTATTCTATTTAGAAGAAAAACATGATAAATTATGTTTTATTTCAAAGGTTTTCATTAATATTAAACATTTGTTTAAAAACAGTATGGTATTGTCTGACACTTGTGCTTAATATCCACTGACAGAGCTAAGTGTCCCGGTTCAGTTTCTCTAAGTGACCTAAAAGATGTCTCATTGGTGAAATATTGATTTTTCCCTTTAGAAAACAGAATGTACAGCTGAGTTGGTTGGTAGGAAATTTTGTTATCGATTTAATTTTCTTATATAAAGTCATGTTTAGAAAGTGAAATGGTTAATGCCTAAAATAAAAATAGTTTTGATATTAAAATTTATGAACTGAAAATGTTCTTTTAATAGGTTTTTGTTCGGGTCGCTTGATCCACTTTGCGCCTGGGCACTTGTTGACTATGCTTTCATGACTAGATTAATGGACAGGACATTCACAATTCTCCAAGTGTTGCATCATGTGAATTAGAAAACACTTTGTAGTATTATTTCAATGGACTATCATTGTATGTTGTGTTCAATTGTTTTGTTCGTGTTGTGTGTGTTTGAATTTTCTAAGTAGCATGACTCATATATATATATAAAATTTATTTTTTTTTTTTGAATTATTTATTTTTGATGTTTAACAAGAGGGTTTCAGTTTTTGTAATTGATTGAACAATTTAATCAAAATTTTATATTTAATAAATACATATTTTATTCACACAAGAACACTTTGTAATAAAAATCAAGATTTTTTGATAATGAATTAAAATTTAATGAATAAACTTTATAAAATATAATTACTCTCACATTAAATTTTTTGTCAATTTTATTTTATTTACTAAATTGAAAGTTTTTAAAATTATTATAAAAAGTGTGGTTTTGTATAAACTTGACTTTAAAAAAGTAA
>JBCFYV010010125.1:0-17221 GCA_039000515.1 Timema cristinae | reverse complement strand
CAAAATTTTTGCTAAAATTGCCAGCGTCGTCACAGAATTCCCTGTTTTCGGCTCTCAGTTCAGTATTAAGTCAACAAATAAGGTAGATTTTTTTTACTGTATTTTGTAATTGTTAAAAACTACTTCCAAATATTTACCAATGTCAAAAATAAACCAATTAAAGAGAAGAGGACCAAAAATTAAACCCTGTGGTATCCCCACGGTGGAAAAAAGTTTTTGAGGTGGTGAATAAATTTTAATAGTGAATGATTTTCATGCAAATAACTGCTGAACCATTTTAATATGAATGAGAAAGGCCAAAATTTACAAGTTTGAGAGAATAATACTATGCTGAATAATCAAACCTTATTTGGTCAAAATAAATAGCATCAACCTGCCTTTGGGCAGTTGAGGGGTGGCGTCCCCGGTACCACCAACACCAATAAAAATAATAATAATAATAATAATAAAAAAAAAAAAAGTTGTACCTGGGCCCATAAATCTGTGCTCTTATGTGGAAAATTAGCCAGAAAAATGAACAATGCCCAAATGTTTAAACGTACTCCTTTTTTTTTTGAAGGATCTTTCCATGTCTAAAGAATGAGGAAATATAGTGAGTATGAGGGTTTTGGGAAAAGATAAATAACTTAAAATAGTTAAGGGCTAATTAACCAAACCCCCGGAGACAATGATATTTCTTCCTTTAGAGAAAAACCCCAGTTATAGCCGGAATTGAACCCCTATATGGGGCTGGGGGACAGAGATTTTAAAAAATCTAGGCTTTTTCTAAAGAAAAAATTTTATTTTATGCAAAAATCAGAAAATTTAAAATTTTTAAGTGTGCATGAAACAAAATAAAAAACGTAAAAATGTCAGGGGATTAGCTTGACTGCATGAGCTTTTTAACCTTGTTCAAAGGACATACACAGAGTATTGAATTTTTACCAAAGTATGGTGGGTTTATTTTGTGGCTTGTGGAGTTTGGAAAATGGTTTTTTGTGATTTTTCCCCGTATTAATATTAATATACACAAAAATAACATAAGTTGTGACCCCAAAGCCTTTTTTTGACAGTACCAGCAAAGGCAAAATGTGGTGTTGTTTTGCCAGAGGGAAGGTTGAGGTTTGAAACTAGTCAGTGTGTGGAGTTTTTTTTTTTTTTTTCAAGGTTTTCACTTTACTGGATCAATTTAAAGGGACATTTCCCCTAAATTCTACTTGCAAAATCCCAAACCAGTATTAAGACTCTGTGTTAGTAAGGTTTTAGTAACTTTTGCTAGATAATTTTTAAAATACATTTTTGTCCGTGTTTTTTTTTTTTGCACCATTCTCATTACTGTTAAGGTTATGCACGATGCACTTGTTGTTATGCAAGGATGAGGAAGGATTATTTAGAGGAATCTTTTTATAATAGAAGAAACAAATGTGCCCCTTATTTCCCGAGTTTTTGTATAAAATATCCTTAAATCTGCAAAAAAAAAAAGTTTGGGCAAATAGAAACTTGTCCCCCTCGTGGAAGTTCTGAAAGGTTCTTAACACAATGGGGTGAGGGCTGAAAATCTAAAGCATTCCCCTCTAAATGTATTTGTGGAGTTTTGATCAGGGGGAGAGGGGGATTTGATCGGGTAGGATGTAATGAGGTGGTTTTTCTAAATGGTTTTAAACTCCTCCACAAAAAGGTGGTATTTTTAATTTGTATTGTCATGTGAAGCCATCAATAGTACTTCGAAAAAAGTGAGTGGGGGGTTTATTGTGTTAATATGTATTATCCAATATATGGTAGCATCATATGTAAAAATGGAAATATAATGGTCCCTATAAGGATTTACTTTTTGAGCCAAAAAACGATAAAAGAATAGAAAATTATACACCCCCATCATACCAGTCTAGGGGGCCCTGTCCCAGTTGCGATGAAGGTTTTTAAGGGTATGAATTATGTTTAAAATAATTGTGGTGTCACCATAAACTTGGATTTGACAGCAAGTGTGTCCCCCCCTAAAGGGAAAAAGGGAAAATGGTAACAAGTAAACATTTTTTTACAAACTGTAGGACATATCTTTTATGCTGATAGGAGACAAAGGTTTGTGGCCTAATGTTTATTTGGGAAAGATAGATTAAAGAAAGCTTAATTTTAAAAGATAAAAAGATATATTTTTGGGTAATTTGCTATATATCGTCCCGAGAATTAAAGTGTTTTGTCCAATTTTTTTTTTGAGAAAAAGCTTTAAAGTTTGCCCTTGTGTAAAAAACCCAAATGTTTTTGATAAAATTTGGTTTTATATTTCTTAAGTAATTATTTATAGTTCAATTTTACCGCGGGTAAAAATTATATGCTTTAAAAAAGTAAACCCCAAATACTCAAATTTAAAAATTTTTTGGAGATAGAACATTGCATTTTTGGGTACGATAGGGTTTAAAAACTTTTAAAGGGGCATTGATTACTATCCGGATCAAAAGGAAGTTTTTCTAAAACAGTACTAAAACTTGAAAATAGCTCACTAGTAAGTGGTGTGCAAAAAACCCCCCATGGAAAACAAAATGTATGTTTGCTAAATTGAGGGTTTTTTTAAAAAAGAAATTTAAAACAAGTTTTCATGTGTATAAATTTATTCCCAAAAATACTACATTATAAAAAGAAATTCGGTCTTAGTAAAAGGGTATTTTTCCCTTTCCCCTATTTGTCTAGGCATTTGTTCAACCCGTACACCAAGCCATCTATCGCTTAGAAGAAATCAGTGTCAAGTGCCTGAAACCGCCCTGACAGAATGCTGAGCTTCACTCGGTCGCAAATCGCCCCCCCACCAGGTAATTTTTCAAAGGTCCAAAGAGATGAAAATTACTTGGGAAAGGTCAAAGCTATAGGGGGATGGTCCAGTTTTAACCCCAAAACGTCATGTGTGGTTTTTGTGTTGGCTGGCTTATTGTGCGCAATAAAAAATATATTTAGCAGCCAGGTCGTTTTCAGCAAAAGCCCCGCAACTGGTCAATGTGTTACAATATTGGTCAGATTTACCATTCTCCCTGGGTGAGGAATTAACAAACTTTCCCTTTTGGTCCCAAAAAGCTTTTTCCCTGATTTTTTTTGATTGATTTGTTTTTAATTTATTTAAAGGTGGGGACAATGGGTTTTCACGTCATGGAGCTTGTTCGATCTGTGTCACATGGTACAAAAAAGTTTCATCGCAACAAAAAAAGTGCTGCGAAAGTGCATCCCTTCCAGGTGGGGAAAACAGAGTGAACGAGAGAAATTCCATCTGTGTCAACATCGTGACTTGCTTAATTTCCCGGGAACACCTTTCATATCCCCAGTTGTTATGAACGATGATGTCTAGTACCCCAAAGGATGTTTTAAAATTTGTTTGCAATATCCATAAGCAAAATGAGTTTGTCTCTTGAACAAAACCTTCAATGTGGGACAAATTAATTTTGGAGGATGTGTTGGCCCAAAACCCCAAACCCGTTTCTGTGCGAAGTTTTGACTCTCCTTCAACAAAGGGATGAGTTACAGTGGTGTTGTGGTTTGTAAGAAATTTGATACATTTGCACCCAATGTTTGAAAATGTTTCCACTAGTTCACCCAATTCCATTTTTTTTTTTTGTTTTTTTTTTTGGTGGTGTAAAATAATACTTGGTGGGAGGTTGGGGGTCCTTGAGAAGAAGTAGGCTTTATCAACTCGGTCCTGGGGGAACTTTTAAAATTAAATAAGAAAATGTTGTATGCGCGTCGAAAAAGGATTTTAGGTTCCCTTTTCCAAACATTATCTCCCACACAGTGCTGTTGTGCCCTTAGGTGAGGGCGGGGAGTAAAATAGAAAACTACTCCTAGCTCTTGTTCAGTGCCAAAGAGTTTAACCACTTCCCCAATAGAATGTGAAGTATCATAAAAAACGGTCCAGTATAAATTTAAAAAAATATATACTTTATAAAAACCAAAATCTTTTAAAACTCTGCAAAGTGTGTTTTTGTGTGTATTTGATATGAGGAGGGCATAAATGTACTTATTACTTATTAGGTATATTATATATAGGTCTCTAGATCTATATTATTTTATAATCTCTCTCTCTATAATATATATTATATATATATATAAAATCGCTCCCTCCATCCTCCCCCCCCTCACCTGATGGCAAAATGAAGTTTTCAGATTTGAAAAAAGGTGGATCCGACCCATCTTTAATACATGTGCTTACGCACACAAACCAAAAACATTACATTTTTTTAATGACCTGTACCACCGCCGACCTCGATGGTCTTGGGATGAAGTGCTCGCCTCAGCCCCAGATGTTTGTGGGTTCAAACCCCAACCCAGGCCGAAGGCTTTTTTTTGGGGCCCGAGAAAAAATTATAGCTAAAATCCTTCGGAGGGGAGTAGAGCCGTGGGGTTCCATGTTGCATGTAAAAAACCCTGGAAGGTATGTGAAAATACCTTCCCTGGCGGAATTGGTAGGTCACTTCACCTCACTCATAGAACTTTAGAGGTCAAGTAATCAGCCTTGTGGTAATTTCAATGAATGATTACAGCCAGGGAGTTTAATCTACCCAAAAAAATAACTATTACCCCCACCCCCCTTGAAAATTTGATAATTTCCAAAATTTTATATCTTTGCTAAAGAGTTTGTTTGGTAAATACATAGTTAAAAAAGATAAAGAAACTTAAATGAAAAAAAACAAATATTATGTTGATAAAAATTACTTGGAAATAAAGATAATTGCAGTTACCTAACATTATGAAAAATTAAGATGATAAAACACAAAACATATTTGTTTTAGAATGTAAACAAAAGTTAAAGTTCATTCAAACACAAAACCTTTTTCAATTTTTGATATCATGTTCTAAACTTCTGCTCTTCCTTTGCTTTCTGCAAAACTTTCATTCTTTTCACTTATATTTTCTTATTTCTTCGATGCTGTTTTTCTTTTTTGGCTTAAATTTGGTACAAATTTTTTCTTCTTTTTCCCCTCTAGGGTGTCAATAACTTCTTGCTTTGATACAATTAGTAATCTTTTTTACATCACTTTGCATGCTAGATAGTTGTTTTTGGCTAGTAGGACTTCTAAGCAGAAGTTATGCTATAGGTCCCAACAGATGGATTGAGCATGACTGCGGGAGAGAGAGCAACTAGCACCCTTGACAATTTTGTTGGAGTAGGACACTTATGTAAAAGTTTGTTGCAGAGATCAAAATATGAATTTTTGACAATCTCCTCTGAACTGAAGTATTTTGATATCTTTAATTACTTCAATGATGCTGATGCTGCAAACCAAATATCTACGTAGGGTGTGATTTCATGTTTGATTGTTTCTTTAAATCAATGTTTTAACAATTTTTTTGAGTGTTTGCTGAATTCATTACATCACATTTTTACAATTTGTTCATCAAGTGCCTAAGTAGTTTATTTAGGTCTGCAAACATAAATGGCAATAGAGGTTGATTGCTTTGATATTCAGTGAGAAATTGCTCAACTCAAGTAAAACTGACAGCATGAATCCAATTTTGATGTCAGAAGTTTTATCCTTCCCACAATTTGCGTAGGGAATTTTTGAAAGTGATCAGATTTTTTGGGGGATGCTTGTTAGAATAAAAATACTGTTTTAAATACGGCAGCATTGACATTGCTCTCTCTTAACACCCCTTTAGTTTTTACCATCTAATAGAACAAAAAATTCATCGGAAATAAGATGTCCTGTTTTTCTTTGATAGTCTGCACGGGCTTGTTGAAAAATCCTTTTAAAAAATAATTTGTGTGCGCCAAAACTGGTTAATAGTCCAATAAAGTTAGCATGACCTGTTTTTTAAGAAACCATAGACAATGTGTAAGAACAAGTTTCAAATTCCAGTAACTCAAGATCTTGTGGAGATTTCCTTCAAGTAACTTTTGAGGTCACTTAAAAATAAGAAGTTTAATTTGGTCCATCCATGGAAAACTTGAAGCAATTTTTTTTAAATCCAACCCCTTGTCTTTTAGTGCAGATATAGAGTTCATTAATATATCTTGAGCTGTTGCATGACCTAAAAAGCAAGAGGGTTAAATATCTTGTATCAATTTCATTTTCACTCCATAAGCAAAAAACATCCATCTGGGTCTTCTTAGCCATAGATTTATGGTCTCAACAAAAGAAATACAATAAAATGAGCATTCCTTAACCCATATTCGCAAGTCACTTTTGAAAAAAGGCCCTAGTCCTACACGATGACCTCCCCAATTTTATATCTTTATGCATTTGAAATTTTCTGGTCATTCACTATCGGAAAAAAAATTACTTTGAAAAAAATCACTACAAGCAGAATTATTCTAGAATAAGAATGTGTCATTGCTTGATTAATAGCCACAATATTCAGCACGAAAAACTTCGTCTTTGACAAGGAAGCTCTGAATAGAACAATTAGGTCTAGTTTCCGGTTTCAAAGCTACTTCATGGTAATTTTAGCACTTAAATTTCATGTGGGCCTACAGATGACTTTGCATTTTTGGCCGTAAGGACCGGGTTTCCAATTTTTTTTTGCTCCCACAAGCAGCTTTCAATCTGTTAACTATTTCTTTTCCTTGACGTGAGATTGGATTGAAGATACCCCCATATTACTTATATCAAAGTTAGTTTTACACAAAGAACAATGGCCTTTACTTTTATCACAATCCCCTTTTTGGAGCCACAGCAAGCTTTTTAAAAACTGTACTGTCATCTTTAAAAGAGATTTTTCCTCTGAGTTTACTCATTTCTTCTTAAACACAAAACGTCACAAAAAACCAAATGGGATCTGCAGATTACTCACACTAGGCCAAGCTTAGGAAGGGTAGTTTTTCTTTTGGGCGGGGGGGGAGGGGGAGCGAAAAGGGGGGGGAGTGAGATGGGGGGGATGAAGTGAAGAACTAAAAATACTGTACATTCCCATTGGAACGTCAGGTGGCAGGTAACCAATGTTAAAGTGGTGTTTTGAGTGGAGCGTCACTTTTAACTCATCAATAATAGTTATGCTAAAAAAAAATTGGGGGGTAGGGGGAGGTTTGCTGCTAGTTAGTCAAAACAGTTATTTGTTTTTTCCTTCTTAGTTTTGGAGGTAGGAGGAGGGGGGGAGGGCTTAGTGTGGGCTGGAATAAAAAAGGTGAAATGAGGCAAACTCCCTACTTCAAGGTATTAAAAGGTAAATAATTGTGTAGCAAAAAAGCAGACACGAGGGGGTAAAATTGGGGGGGTGGTCAAAATGAACATTGTAGTAAAAATAATATCAGGGGTCTCAAGATGTTAATCCAACATTTCACTAAAAGTAAAAAGGTCAAATTTTTCCAGTTCCGATTAAAAATTCAGGTTTTTCCAGTTTTTTCCAGTATCAAAAAAAAAAATCAAGTATATTTTCAGTTTTTCCCAGTTTTGGGGAAACACCTATGCTGTGAGATTTTGATTTGGACTGACTTCTCCCTTTTCTCTCAAGTAAAATTATCAGATAAACCTAACATTTATAAATACCCTTTCATCCCCCAGTGCCTTACATATTAAAATATAATTACTTTAAATATATAATTTGAGAGCTATTCTTTGTGTCTTTTGGCCATTTTTTTTCCCCTTTCCCCATAAATAAAAGCTGTTTTCCTGCATTTGATCAAAATTTTAAGGCACTTAGTTCCACTCATAGGTATTATCTAATTGTTTTGTCCTGTGATTTCCAACCAAAAACAACTAACTCCATTTGCAGTGCAACCCCCACAGTTTGTTCTAACTAATTTTCACTTTAAAATTTTAGTTTTATCATCTCCCCAAAAAGTCAATAATAAATTTGTTATCACCAAATTCATGTTTGGGATTTTCTGCAACCTTCAAGAGTTGATTTTAGATTCACTTTAGTTAAATCTTTTGCACCCCCCCCCTTACTTCCCATCAATTAGCTTCTTTGATAAAGTGTATGCCCAATTGATAATGTTTCCCACATGGGGTCTAGGTCAAGGGGTAGTATTAAGTGACGCCAAACCCTACCCAAGACAGCCGAAGGGGGGGAGTGATCTTTATCAGAAAAGAGTATAATAAAATAATTATTAATTTAAATGTATGTGATTTTGTGGTATGAAAATATGAACTCGGTCAATAACAGACAAAGTGCCAAAAAATAGCAAAAGATATAATTCAAGTTTTTGTGTTCGCAATACCTAAGTTAAATAATCAAAGTTATGTTTTCCCAAATAAAGACAATGAAATTTTTATAAAATTAATTGTACAAGCATAATATAAGTTGGTGGAATTTTTTTTTGTGATGTAACTAACACTTGTAGGTAATGTGATGCTAAATCCCCCCCTCAGAAAAACCTGTGAATTTGTAAAAGACCCTTGTTTTTGACGGCTTTTTCAAGATCGCTTAAAAGACACGTTATCTTCCACATGTTTGTGGTAATTTTCTTAAACTTTTTGGCCGGATGAATCAAACCTTTCCTCCCTAAAAGCACAAAATATTTTTAGACAGGGGTTAGAATTATAACAAGATACCATATTTTTTATTTTTTAAAATGTGAATCTTTTGTGTTTATTAAAGAAAAGGACTAAAACCCATTAATAAAGGGGAAAATATTTTTTGTTACAAAAATATATTGTGTCTTTCTTTTGTTTTATAGTTTTTATATTTTTTTGTTACTTTATTATTTTATATTTTGTATTAAGTTTCTGAGATTTTTAAAATTAAAAGGCTCAAATCATCATTATTAGCTTTATGTCTTACTACCCATTCGGGTTTTTAAACGTTTTATGCTGTGTAATGGGGGGGGTAGTTGTGAGATGACGGGGAGGCCCTGGGTTTAAAGTGGATTTGAACCACGGTGGGGGCCCTGGCATTCCAGACTTACAAGTTGTGATTAATACTGTCTTGTCAGAGATAAAGGGAAAGGGTTTTTTGGAAAATAGATAATCTGTGCCTTGACGGGGAATGAACCGGATCTCAAGCACAGAAGTCCATATGCCAGGTCCCCCTAAAAAGTGTATTAGATTTTAAATTGTACTTTAGAGACAACTCCCAATTTAAAGGCTTTTATTTAATAGCCTTAATACAATTTTAAATCGAATTAATATAACAAACTATTTTATTTTTTTTAAAACCCCTTGTGGATACAAAGTAAGGGCCCAAATATAGCCAACATTTTTAAATTTTATAGTCAATATAATTAAAAGGGAAAACCATTTTCCCCTTTTTGAGGAAATTTGTATTTTTTGGAAAAGGGAAAGGAAAGGTGGAATTTAAATATAAAAGGGGACGAACCAATATGGCTTTTACAATGAAAAAAACAAGTTCACCCTTTAATTGTTGTAATTTACAAGAAGATTGGTTGCTAATTAAGAAAATAAATCATCACCGCCCCAATCCCCTACCTAGGTTTCACTCTATCGGAATTTCATCCGGGAAGTGTGAAACAAAATGCACAATGCAACCCCCTAAAAGGGGAAAACAAAAAAAGACAAAAGAAGGAAAAATAGAAAATTCTTTACAACCTTTAAAATTTTTCCAGTTTCTGTTTTCTTTTTTTTTTTTTTTTTTGGAAAGTTGCTTTCCGCATTTACATCCCCCTGAGAGTTCGATAGAATAAAACCTAGGTGGGGGATTGGGCGGTGGGGGTTGATTTTTTTTTAAAGGGCGCCCTTTACTTTTTGTCCAATGGAGCAGTGTAAAGTGTAAAATGTGTTCTTATTTTCATTGAAAAAGCCATTTGTGTTTGTTCCCTTTTTATGTTTCTTCCCCCTTTTTGTCCCTTCTTTAAAATATAATTTGTAAAATGATTTTAAATATTTGAATTTGGGATATTAGAATCTTTATTGCATTTTAAAACAGTTAAAATCATTTGAAAAATTTCACAAAAACAAATTTAGGATTAGTGTAGCAAAACTTATTAATTTTATTTTTACAAAATTTTCAAACTTGGTAATCAACCAAATTTTAGCCACATGGATTTCCCTTTTTCGAATTTTTTCTAAATGAGAAATCCTAAGTGGTAACTCTGTTTAGGGGGTTTTTTTTTTTTTTTTTTTCCCTCCCTAAACCCCCTTCTCCCTCTAAATGAAAAAGAATTGGGAATTTTAAATCATTCCCAGAAAAAAAAAACGTGAACTCCATTTAGTTTCCAGTTCATAGTCTTCATTTGACCACTTTATTTTGCAATGCGGGAGTCGTGTGTTGGAACCCCCATTGTTCATATAAAAATTTTTAAATTTTTTTATGCAAAAAACCTTTATTCTCAAAAAAACAAGTTTTTTAATGTTCCAATAAATTTGTACTTGAAAAGAAATCTTTTTATGAAAAAACTTTTTTCAGAAAAGTAGATTAAGTTCATGGTCAAAATGAACTTTAAAGAACTGTTAGAGTTTCAAAAGTATTTTGTATTGTTAAATATAAATAAACAAAAGGGTTTTTTGAGTGAATAGGTTTCATACTTGATTGAACTTTTAAAAAAATTTTTTTTAGAACTTTACTAAACAACTTTTTGGTTTAAATCAAA
This sequence comes from Timema cristinae, assembly GCA_039000515.1. NCBI lineage: Eukaryota > Metazoa > Arthropoda > Insecta > Phasmatodea > Timematidae > Timema > Timema cristinae. Next base: position 6,777 of record JBCFYV010010125.1, on the reverse strand, counting down.
AGGGGGGAGCCAGCCAACACATTATATATATATGATATTGGGGTAGAAAGTGTTTTGAAATTTTCTTATACAATCAACGTGCTTTTCCAAACAAAAGGGGTTTTTTTCTTTGAACTGGGGATCTATCTATTATCACAAAGCTTGATTTAAAAAAGTATTTTTGAGTTTTTTTGTGTTGTATCCCAAATAAAATATATTTATTTTATAATATATTCCCCGTACCCCTCGGTAAGTGTGCTTGGCTATTCCTTAATTTAAACCCGTTTTTAAACCTAGCACTCTTTAATAAAAACCTTTTATTGTACAAAACTAATGATTAGGAAAAAGATGAAATTTTAAATAAATGAATAGCTTTTGAATTAAGTGGGAGGGAAATTTTATTATGAATGTTTATTACCCGTGCACAAATTTTGGAAAAAGTTGGCATCAAAACACAAATACCACTTACTTTGTGGCAAGTGTTGAAGCCAAATCCAAAAGTTTTTTTTTAATGTGGTTTTTATGAATTAAGAATATGTGAATGTTGATTTTGACACCTACATAGTCTAGTGGAGTAGGGTTTTTAAGATTTTTTTTAAGGTAGTTCCCTAATTCATTGAACAAAACATTGGTCATATGGCGCACTGTAAAAGTTGAGAAGTACCCCCATTGTTAACGTGAGAGTTGAATTTTGAGAAATGTGTCTCCAAGATCTGATGGTCCAAAAAAACACTCGATGCCACTATAATGCCCAAAATTGGTGGAGAGCCCGTTTATCTAAAAAAAAATTAAATTGTTCTAAAAACTGATTAAATTGTTGTTAAATGTTTATGTTGAAAGCTTTAGTCTCATTATTGACCACCCGTGAAATAAATGTTTTTAGCCCCTTTTCACTGAGTTAGGGAACCACATTAAATTAATTTAATTAAGATATGTATTTTAGTAAATACTTTAACTATATGATTCTGTACATTTAATAATTTATGAAAATTAAAAAAGGAAAATACTATCTAGCAATCATTTTAAAACCTTATTAAATAAAATTTTTTAAAACAAACAGAAGTTTATTTTAAAAAATCCCCTGATGAAAATATGGATAGAGTGGTCTAAACAATGATTGTCCCGGGTGAGCCAAGACTAGCACCAGCAGCAAATTTATCCTTGTCTAGAAATTGAATGTGTACGAAAAAGAATGCAAAGCCCCTGTAGAAAGGGGTCATCCTATTAATTTGAATAATTCCCAGTTTACGCTTTGCTTTTTATGTGTGTGAAATCTAAGTTTGCATTAACTTTTTTGGTACTTTGTTACCTTGCCCCCAAAAATAGTATTACAAAACAAAAAAAAAATCACTAGTATATAATTAGGGAAAAAAAGGCATTTCTATTTATAAAGGGAAATTTATTAAGACATTCATTGGCTAGGTTTTGACATTTAAGAAAAAATACAGTGGTTCGGTTAAGTGGGACACACAAGCAAGCTAGGCACTCTGGCCCCTTTGCGGTGCCCTAATTAAATTAAATTTTAATGGTTCAAAAAATTTTTTAAAAATTTCTGTAACTAAAGGGTTTAAAAAAAAAAGTTTTCTATGTTAAAAAGAATTTCGTACTATTGTGTCAAATAAGGGTTTCAATATTAAGAGATCTTCTTTGAAAAAATTACAATTTTACCCGAGTGTTTTTTTTAGGACTGCACCCGTAAAAGTCGGTGCAGATATTAGTGCTGTTAAGGTTTCCTTAGTTACTTTCTGCATTAAGTAGCATTCAATTCAGCAATAAATTTTTGGCATTGGTTTTCACTCGCTTAGGTGTTTCATTGTCATATATTTCTTGTCCTTCTGTTGTTTGTGTTTTTTTCCGCAATTTATTCAATAAATGTTCCCCACAAAACTTCTTTTCAGGGGGGATTTCAGGTTATGTCGATGTTTAAAAAATATTCACAAAATTTTGGGTGGTTTCAGTTTAGAGACATTTTTTGTTGTAATATAACTGCATTAAATAAAAATTTATGAAAATATTTAGCACAAAATTGTGAATTTTTTTGCTGCTTATTCTATAAATATCGGGGATAAATTGTACAGCTTTTAAAAAGTTTTAAAAATTTGCATTAACTTTATTGCTTTTGAAGATAATGTCAGGATTTTTCCCCAAACGCTTCAAGGTGTGATTAAAAAAGCTTTCCAATAATAGTATTACATTTTTTTAAATTCCTGTGTCCATAGGCTGTATCAGGGTTGGTTGTAAAGGGGTAAAAAAATTTCTGTTAAATATTTTTTAAACTCTAAAGAGGTGTGCCTACAGTTGTCGATATTTTAAAAAAATTTTTTCTGGACTTAAATTGTAGTTCCAGTTCCAGTTCATTAGGGGATTGGAAAAAAAAAATATGTGGCCCTCCCGCCCTTTTTATTTGCATAATATGAAACTTTGGTAAATGTTTGTAAGGCCCCTTGAAAAAACAAAGGGTTTTGCGTTTTTAAAATAACCCCAAAAATTTGAGTTTATCACTTCCTGAAAAATTTTTAGCAGCAAAACACTTACACAATCTATTGTTTTTGAACGGACAGTGCCAGTGTGTATAGCTCAGGAAACCTAAGTGTGCACAATAATACAGGCTTTTTTCATGGCGTGTTTTGTAAACTGCACTCAATTTTTTAAGCAACTTGGTAGTTTTCCGATTTCCAAATTATCAGCGCTCGTGGGGAAAAGCTATGTCTTTCTCACTTTTGGTTTTTTGTTTCTAATGTCATGTTGCCCTTTTTTCGAGACCCCCATCCGTTGCTTTGAAAAATTTCATGAACAGCTTTTTGAACAATCTGATTGGTTTTTAGATAGGGCCATTCACCGCCACCCGTTTTAATTAAAAAAGGAAAAAACCCTTTATTTAAACGAGTGGCTACAAAAATGTTTTTCGAAATTCCCCGATTTTCCGGTTTTTTAGGCAATTTTTCAATTTTTCCCCCACTTTTTTTCCAGTTTTAATGTGTTTTGTTTTTATTATTGTTCATTTTAAAAAGTTTATTACAAAAAATAAAGGGTTTTATTTCAGTTATTTTAAATTAAAATTTATTTTATTTAGGTTTTATTAATTTTTTTTTAGTTTTGTTGCAAATTTTTAATGGAATATTTTGAAAATTTTTTTTTAATTTCCTGCTTTTCCCTTTTTTTATTTTAAACCCCTAAATTTCCCCTTTTTTCCCCTGTCATCAAATTTCCCTTTAAATTTTTCCGGTTTTTCCCCTTTTTTCTCTGTTGTGCCACCATTTTTAAAGCATTCACGCCTGGTCTTTGCCTTGCCTCTTTTGTTTTATGAGATTTTTTATTAACTCACACAATACCATCCTCTTCTCAAAAGTTTTCTTGTTCCCTTAAAAGTCATGAAATTGTAATTCATACCACGACACAGAACAGAAAAACACCCATGATACAGCACTATTTCCTTTTTTGATCAACGTGCTTGCACAGTTTTCATGTTCCAGCACGCTATTGGTGATGGTGGTTGGGGGTGGTGTTGATTTGTGCTTGGGATCCGGGTTCAATCCTTGGCCCCCGGCACAGTTTTATAGTTTCCCAAATCCCTTTTCCTTCACCTCGCCAAGAGGCATTAATCCAGCTTGTAAAAGTGTGGCATGCCGGCCCTCCCCGGGGTTTAGGATCCCACGTTAAACGTAGGCCTTTTTTCATTTTACAATCACCTCATTAACATTGTTTAGGCTTTAACCCAAAAGGGGGAGTAAGGGGGGGGGTGAAATTTTTTTTTAATTTTTTTATTAATAATAACCAGATGTATTAAAACATGCTTCAGTGCCACCCCACAGAACAAACAAATAACAGCCGCTTCACTATAAAAAACTCAGCTGTAGTTCAATATCTTGCTACCGCTTGTGGTTACTTTCCGTCACTGCCCCAAAAAGCAGTGTTTTGGGCCCCAAAAATAGCGAAAAAAATTCAAGGTAAATATTGTTTTGTTTTGTTTTGATTTTTTCCCCCAAAAATAAAGGGTGCCCTTTAAACCCGGAATACTGTATTTGAAAAATTGTGTCAAAACTAATGGGCTTTAATCGACTTGTTATTCAATTAGATGTAAAGTATTAAAGAATTCCCCATATATGTTTCAAATTTTTTAACAAGTACATTTTTTTAAAAAAAAAAATACAAATAACTAAAAATTTTTATTTATTTAATATTCTAGACTTTTTACAAAAGAAATGAATTTTTAGTTCATGTATGTGTTATTTCCCTTTTTAATCAATTCTAGTTTCCATTAAGCTTATAAATGTGTGTCTTTTTTAAAGTTTGTCGATTTGGATGAAAAAAATTTAAAAAATTTTAGGCTTCAAAAGAGCCCAAATTTTAGTTGTTTGAAAAGGGGGATAGTTTTTGAATTTTTTTTTAGTGTTTTAATTCCCCAAAGCAGTACTTTGTTATTGTGTACTTTTTTTTTTAAAACAAAATAATTTATGTAAGTAGGGGGTTGTTCAAGTTCAGCTGGTCAAACTGAAACCCCCCCCAAATAGGTAATGCAAGATAATAATTTTTTAAATTTTTCTTTTTTCAGGATATAATTTTTTTTTACTTTTTTTTAAAACATGGCTAATCAAATGTGTCACCCCCACTAACTGTTTAGAGCAATAATGATAACATGACAGTTCTCTCAATTTGTCTGAATGTTAAACTTCAGTTTTCAAAATTTCTATGAGATTTTCAAATGTGAAATTTAAATTAGGATTAAAAAAAAAGTTTAGCAAAATGTTTCATTTGTCCTTTTTCTCTTACACAAAGATGTACGTTCATGACTGAATGATTAAAATGTATGTGTAGACAATGTAAAATCCCATTTTCTGTGACAATAGGCCCCACTATTGGTTTTAAACATGTGTTGAAACATCTAGATTTAGGGAATGATTTACAAAAAAGCTCAATGAAGATGGCTGTGAATGATGGCACTGATATGAGAAAAAAAGACTTGTGCTTTTAAATTTTGAAAATATAATCAACAATAGCTTCCAGAATGGTCAGAGATTATGTTGCAAAAAAACAAGTGAATTTTCTGTCATAAGCCATCTAGTATGTGAGAGGTGACTGGTGATTTAAGCCTTGTTCACACAGTGAGAGTTCTGTCACGCCCGTAGAAGTCACGATAGTGAGTGATGTTACTGCCACAGCATTCTCCATTCACACATTGGATTGAAATCAATGTGAAAATGTGACAGTGAATACTTCAGCCAGTGTGTAAATGGTGGAACTTGTTCAGGCAGTTGCTAGAGTAGATGAATAATTGATGGCTATAGAGGTAAATGACATATTAAAACAAAAGAAAGTGGATAAGAAATGAGTGGCCCAGAGATGCATCAACACACTGCTAAACGAGCTAACTTGGAAGATCCTAGATCTAATAAATTAATTAACTTAAACTCAAACAAATCGCCTGCAAGAAAACCATACACAAAACAAACAACAATGCTGCTAAACAAATAATTTCAAAATCCGCAACACACCTGCACACGCTCGGCGCATATAGGAAAAAGCTCACTGTCACACTGTTGTGGCAGTGGGCTACAGATGGTTCACATGGTGCAAGTGAGTGTGATAGTTGACAGTACTGTCATGGAAGCCCTCTGTAACAATATCCATATCAAAATGATTTGATTCATGACAGTGCTGTCATGGCAGTTTGACAGTGACAGTAATATCGGCAAACATGGTGACAGTATTGTGACAGTTTATTATCCTTATGTGAACAAGGCTTTATGCAACAAACTAATTTTACAGTTACCTAAATAACACACATTTGGTAAGATTATTTATGATAATTTAAAAGTTGATTTTTTTTTATCGTAGACAAGACAACTTCAATTCGCTTGAAATTTGTAGCACAATTCGAGGAGCTTGCCAACGAGACATTAAAATGTAAAAAAGGGATGTAATTTTATCCCGACTAGCTTAGCAAATTAACACTAGTGACAGCTTGTTCACATATAAATTACATAATCACATAATCGCCATTGCAAGGTCTTACATTGAAGTCCAAGAATATCTATAAAATTAACTTTGTAGCACAAGATTTATAGCAACTAAATTGGTAGTACATGCGTTATTTCAGAAAGATAATCCAAAAATTTGCGAAAGCGTTAATTGTTTCTTTTACACATATCTTGGTTTAAGGTTATATAAAAAAAAATTTTATTTAGTTTCTGAAGTCAAATATCTGTAAGGTATTAAGATTTTTTTACTTAAATTTTCTATATAAAATCTATAAATCTTTGCTTCTATTAATCAGATGATCACCATTACTTTTTGTTCATGTGTTCAAAAAAGCGGTGGTTAAGCCAAATTTCTCATTCACATTTGCACTGAAATTTCTGTTTTTAAAGAAGTATTGTTTCAACATTGTATATTTTCATAAATAGTATGAGAAGTTCGTTATATTTTACATGAAAAATAAAACCACTTTCTTTATCCTATCCTGGTAATAAGTTGTTGGTTAATGTATTAGTTTATTTCGCCCAAAAGTTCCTTGTGGACTGTCCCAAGAATTCTTGGTTCTCCGTAAAGGGTTGAGGAAAACTTGCAGAGTTATACCTGTCATCAACTTTGATGTGATTACTGAGAGTTTTTGGATGTTACCCAACGGGTGCTTACCCGGAATTTTGTTGTTGGCCGTACTTTTTTTAGAATTTACAAAAGTGGCCATACTAAACATAACATACCCTAATGAGTAATTTAATGAAGTTATGACATACAAATTCACAATACATAAATTAAAATAAAAAAAAAATATATTCAAGGCCGCCCTTTTTATAC
>JBCFYV010010124.1:0-10883 GCA_039000515.1 Timema cristinae | reverse complement strand
CGAGTGCCCAAACCCTTCTCATCCCCCATCCCCCCTCCCCCACCCGATTATGAAAATGAGTCTCGTATGCCGCACCAAAAAAAATTGTCCCCCCCTCACTTCTCTAGTCAGCGGGTTTTCCCCAACCCCCCCCCCCCCCCCCCAAACCTAATTATAACATTCGGAAACCCCTACCAAACCCCCTCTCACTCATCTCAGTCATCCAGGATTATGAAAATGATTTCCTCGTATCCCGCATTCCCCCTTACAACGGCTTTATTTCTCTCCGAGGAATTTGGGTACGGTTTTTTAATCGTTAAAAAAAAAATTCAAAAAAACCTGCTGGGTTTAAATCCCAAACAGGTCATGGGGCGAGAAACAACCCCAAAGATGCCCGGGCCCTTTCCCTCAATAAAGTTTAAAATAATAAGTAATCCCCTTGAGCATAAAACCCATTATCCAGCTTTTAGCAGGTTGATATTGTCCCTATTTTTCGGGTTGGAAAAAAGAAATTATAAAATAAGACATTGAATTTATATTTAATTTATTTTTAAAAACACTTTAAAACTTTAAAAATTTTCTATGGGTTTGGTAGGTTTACTTTTTGTTTTTTATTTTAAGAGCTTATGGTTACCAGTGTTACAAATTCTTCTATTTTTTTTAAAACACCACGTCTTACAACCTTCGAATTATACGTGGATTTTTTTTAATAATTTACCAAACAGTTTAAAAAATTTTTAAAACAAAAAATTTCCATCACGAAACTGAAAATAAAACCACATCAAAATTGATGGTCTATAGAGCTAAACGTTAGTTAAATTCTGGGGTATAGTTTTAAAAAATGTTAATTAATTTAAAAAGTATACTTTTTTAAGGATTTTGAACCCCGTTAAAAAAAAATATAAAATTCATCAAGTTTAACAGTTCTAACTCTAAAAATAAAAAAAATTTTTAAATTATTCACTTATAAAAAGTATCTATGCAACAAAATTTCAACAAACTCTCAAACATGCTGGGGTTTTTAAGGCCATTTATGGGTTCTAATAAAACAGCAAATGTTGGTGTAAAGTTGTTAAAGAAACTTTCACATTTGAAAAAAACCCTTTTTTAAAAAGACAAATGCATCAAAATTTCTTAAATACCTTACAAAAGAAAACGCCGGCTAATCAAAGAGTAGGGTTTTAAAGTTTCTACTTGTTGTGTGGGGCGAATTTAGACAAAAAATTAAAAAGTGTTTTTTTCTTTGGATTCAAAAAACAGAAGGAAACTAATCCGGAACCTTTGGCTTTGGGTTTTAATATTAACAACTGAGCTATCCCGGAATTGTCCATATCCAAGGCCATTTTCCACTTTATTTTTAAGGGAGAGTTTTTGATGGCGTGCGCAAAATCGATGGTCAAATGTGTGATTTATTTAAAATCACGATTATCAAATAACGACCCACCTTTGACTCGTAATTGGGTTATTGTTGCCACTTGTACAATTTTATAATTGTACTGGTTGCTTTTAAAAATAAAATAGCCAAGATTAAAATTGAGGAAGAATGACCCTGAACACGGGACGATTCTTGGTGTCATGGTTAGAGCATTGGCGTACAAAACCCAAAAGGTTTCGGGTTTGTTCCCCGGTTAGGCTTAAATTTTTAAGGGAATTGTTTCAAAATGCGAGTAAATCCTCATTAAAGAAAATTTAAAATGCGTTGGCTATTTGATTCATACTTTGATTTTTTTTTAAATCACAGAACCAAAAAATACAAATAAAAAATGGCTGAGACTTATATTGTGCAGATAATTTACTATTAAAAAATGTATTTTGATTTGGGTTTTGTTTTACTTTAAATTGATCGCCTTAAGAATAAACTTTATAGTATTCCAAAATGAAGCAAAATACACTTTCAGTATTATACGCCCAAAGGGATTTTTTCTGAACTGTCCCTTTTGAAACGGGCCCTTATTTGGAAGCTGTTATTGAATGGGGTGACCTTTGTTTGCTGGTCTTTTTTTATTTAAAGAACTCTAAAAGCTTTTTTAAGGTGTGGAGGCAGCGATGTGAAAAGGGGAGTGTTTTTGCAGTTTCTATAGAAAAAAATTTTTTGTGTGTGTCAAATTACTAAACTATTGCTTCTTTGAAAATGAGTTTAATTTCTTCACATGGTGATTAAAAAGTTATTGAATTCTTTTAAAGAATGTCTGAAATTTAATGACAACTTTTTTTCTTCTTTTAAAAAAAGTTGCTTTAATCTATTGAACCAGATAAAAAATAAAGGTAAAACTATTAATGTCACGAATAATTTGCTAGACCCGCTTCTATGGCTGCGGGTCTAACTTGCTATCTCGCAGTGATTTCATCCGAGCACGGGAGATGAGGTTCGAATCCAGTGGTGTACTTGGGGTGGGGTTAAAAAGGTTTTTTCCTTTTTTTTTCGCAAAGTGATTACAATTCTATTTTAAATTTCCTAACCCTAAATCACTAGTTAATTAGTCTAAGCTTTTAAAATCCAAAAACGGTAGTAAGAGCGGTGTAATAAATTTTAAAAAAAATATTCAAGAAAGAATTTATAACATGTTATTTTTGTTGATGTTGCTTTATAGGTATGAAAATATATATCAAAAGTGACGCTGCATTCCATTACTTGAGTAGCATACGGAAAGTAAATTAGTAGCTTTTTAGTGTCAGATTAAAGTTTTTCTTGAAAATCGGGGCATTAGATAAACTAGTTATTGGATTTTAAACAGACGTGACGTGATTTATCCATTGAAGTAATAGTTTTAAAAGACGCCCGTTTCACGTAATATCTATCCAAGTCTTGCCCAAAAATGTTCAACACCCCTCGAGAATTGTTATATGAAAAAGTGATTGGTTAGAAATAACCCCACGGCAGTAAAAACATACCGTTTAAATTTAAATAGTAATATAAAATACGAAATTTTTACTTTTACAAATTTTATACAAATCATTTTTTAAAAAAACTTAAGTGTAAGAGTCCGAAAATTTTTAAAAAACAAACCCAAAAATTTTAGAGAAATTTAGTTTACATCTATCCCCTTTAAATATGTATCGGAACAGGTACCACGTGAAAAATTTAATACAAACTTTTAATATTATTTATGTTAAGGTGATTGGGAATTATTTATCTCTTGATAGCAATTTTGGGAATTTTATTCACTTGAAAAATATTTTTTTTTGTGAAAAACTTAGTCGACCTGAAGCACTTTACAAACCCGAATTTAAAAAAAAAAAAAAATGGAAGCATATTCCACTTTTAATTTAACCCCTAAAAAAAAGGGGTTTAAAAAGACCAAGATTTAAAAACCCCCATGTTTTGGTCGTTTATCAAAATGAAAACTGTACAGTGAAAGTCAAAAATAAAATTTTTTATCTTCAAAAAAAAAAAATTTCTGTTAATTTCTGGGAGCCAAAAATATTGGTCGGCCATCCACACCCTTTTTCAGTTCATCAATGACAATTTCCCAAAAACGTTGGTTTTTTAATTATGTCTTGTATACTGCTGTACCCCTTTTTCCCAAATCTTTCCAAAAAATTTTGTTTTCCATGTTTGAAGTAGCTTGCATCTCTAAAAAACGCTAAAAAAAAAAAATTTTTTATTAGTGAAAATAAACCCCATTGAAATTTTCTGTTTTTTATTTTCACTTTGGTAAGGAAAAAATATAAGATGGTTTGCAAAAAAGTATTTGTAAACAGTTGAATGATTTTTTAAACTTTAGTCAATGAAATTTAAAAATGAGGAAGGAGAAAAATTTTATGGAAGAAATGAAAAGTTTTTTTTTTGAGTAAATAAAAAAAATTGAATTGAAAAAAAATAAAAAAACAAATTTTTTAAGGATAGAAACCTTAAGTCAGGGAAAAATCTATCAATTTTATAACCCCTTTCCTAAAAATCCCCAAATTACTCAAAAATGTTTTTAAAAAACAAAAAAGTTATACATTAGGAGGTTTTAATTTGTCCAAAAGATTAAAAAGTTAACAAATTTGCATAATGAAATATTCAAAGACGCGTCATAATTGACAAGGTTTAACAAACATTCAATTATGTTTTTCAAGTACGTCCCCCTTGCAAAATTTTTTTTGTTTTTTCAAAATATTTTATATTTTTTTATACTAGTGGTTTGAAAGAAATGGTTTTTGAGCGTCCAATCATTTGTGCTTGCTACTTTGTACAAGTCAAAGTCATAATTTCTGATACAAAATTTTCACTTTACCATGAAGGGTCAACTTTATCCCTCATGTTTCCAGTTGGACAGTTTTTATTCAGGGGTATCTGTTCCTCCAGCTTGCTAGGCCTGTCGTAGCTTCATAAGCCTCTTAAATATAACTTAAGACTAAAAACAACCATTAATTCATCATGGGCCCTGTTAAACCAATATTTCACAAATGAAACTTTTTTTGTTGTTGCTATGACAGGAATCAATCCGGGACACTTAGCTCAGTAGGCAGACATGCTACCGACTGAGCTAAGGTGACAGAGGTCAACTGCTCTTTAAATACACTGTATTTAATTTAAAATATTTGTTTTTGAAAATATTCTTAATGAAATATTATAGTTTTTTTTTTAAATGTGTATTTATTGTATTATATGTAACCTGCCAGCTTAGATCAAATTTATTTACAAAACTCATGATTTAATGTTTTATTAGTATTAATACTCTTAATATGCGGGCCGTGTTGTGATGGTAACGCACTTGGCTACGGGTCTAGGACTTTGGGTTCGATTCCCCACGGTATTATGGAGATATTTTCCCTTGGTCACCAGGGTTTGGTTAGTTTTGGCTTAAGCTAGGTTTACATGTTTCCGTTGGTTCCACACACTCATACTCACTATCAATCATTTCATAGGACATGGAAAGGATGTACGATTAGTACATTCGGGCGTCCCCTGGGCAAAAGTTGAATAATTAGTACTGGCTAATCTTTCTTTAAAACTAGGCACGAATGTTGTTGTTCAGAACATACATAATTATGTATTGTATAATCATATCGCTGCCTCTTACTACCTGCTCCGGTTGTGCGCATATATTGATATTTACTTAATGGGGGAAGGATAAGGAAGGAAAGAAAAATTTTCAGGTAATTTACCCGCATTTGGGTGGGAGAGAAGGAGGAACTATTTAGGAAGAACACCCTCAGTAGGGCGCGACGGTATTCAAACCCTGGTCTTCCCATCATCAGCAAGCCAGTCCAAAAACAAAAGTGACGCCTTAGACTGTTCGGCCATTGTTGTGGGTGTTATTTTATTGGTATTGTTAATATCCATCAAAATCGACAGCGGAAAATCATATGGGATGACGAATTAATACGTGAAAGTAGATCAAGCAAGAATCTTGTTTTCCCGATATTATATAAAGTTCTTCATATAAAAATTGTAAAAAAAGAATGCTTACCTTCCCCAAACTTCGAACATGTCTCTTATGATGAACTCCATGAAACCTATCTGAGACTTTGGTATGGAGCAGGTTGACCTATCAAACAGAGGCATCACCACAGGAAGATTGTTGGCTTTCTTTTCGCCCGTCTAAAAACAAAAAAAAAAAATTTACCCTCGTCAATTTCTTACCCCTCATGCTGGGGACCTCTTTAAGCCGGATTAAATTATGCTTGAAAAAACATGTAGTATTGTTATAGTTAATTTCAGTAATTTTTGGTTTTATAAAATATATTTCAAATAAAAAATTTTTTTTTTAAATAGTCTACATTTTATATGTCTTTTTCGTATCTAATGTTGTGGGAAATGATGACAATTGGGAAATGTCCTCAAAGTATTTTCACAAAAAAAATTAAAAAAGGCCTATTGTTTATTTGATAAACAATGTCCAGATATAAAATTTTAAAACAAAATCGTTAGAAAAAATTTTTTTAAAAAATAAATTTTATTCATTTTTTCCCCACTTAAAGTAAATACCTTAATTTTTGGGGTTGGTTTTTTTAATTACAAAAATCTTGTAGGGTCCTTTAAAAACTCAGTCCCAAAAATTTTAGCCAATCGGTAAAATAGTTTCGGCTCTACCCCGAGGTACAGACAGACGGATAGACGGAACAATTTTGGTATCAACGGGAAATGAAAACGTCGACATTTTTTAAAAATCTCGAGTTCGATTTTTGACGGAAAAAATTTTTTTTCTTGGGTGATAAAAAAAGTAAAAGTTGTCGACAGCTTCATTAAGCACCGCACAATTTCAAGCCATTTGTTTAAAAAAACTGGAATAACTAGCTGTAAAAAAAAAAACAAAAAATCATAAATTTATTGTGGTGTACTTAAGTTTAAGATTGTTTAATTATCTTTTTGTTTATCATTACTTTGATAATCGGGTAATCCCCATTTTTATTCAATCAAATTATTTAGGGCCAAAAATAGTTTAAAACTGGTCACCAAAACGGGTTATTTGTTAGATTTATTTTAATTTTTTTTTTTTTACTTTCGAGTATTGTACATCAACAATGCTAGAAACTTTGTATTTTACCCGATTGAAGTCTCTTATTTCCACCCATGATGTAATTACAATATGCACCTGATTGAAGCCTCCTTATTTACCCCCAATGAAGTAACAAGTATGCACCCGATGAAAACCTCCTTACTATTCCACCGAGTGATGTAATACGTATGCACCTATTTTAAAACCCCCTCTTCTTTCCCCCAAGTGATAGTAATTTCAAAATGCCCTGATTTAAGCCCCCTCTACTATTACACCAATGTTTGTAACTACAGATGCACCTGATTGAAGACCCCCTCTACTATTCCCCCGATTTATAGTAACTACAGTATGCCCTGATTGAATATCTTTCTTTTACCCAGTGAGGTTAAAATACATACTGTTGAAATACTACTTTAATTTTTACAGTACTGATTAAAGACCCCCCTTTTAAATACCCCCGGTGTTTTGTACTACGTACTGATTGAAAAACCTCCTCTGTATTACCCCCGGTTATAGTAACTACAGTCCTGTTTGAAACCCCTTATTTCCCACCGAGTGATAGTAATACAGTACCTGTTGAAGCCTCCTGCTATTACACCGAGTTATAGTAACTACGTACTGTTTAAAAATCCTTTTTTCCCACGAGTGAGGTAACTAAAGTCCCTGATTAAAAGACCCCCTTGCTATTACCCCGGTTTATAGTAACTACATTTTTACCTGATTGAAGACCCTTCTATTACACCGGTATAGAAATACAGTACCTTTTTAAAAATTTCCTCTGTATTACCACCGAGTTTTAAAAACTACAGTACCTGATTAAAGCCCTCCTCTGCTATTACCCCCGAGTATGTAACTAATCCCTTTATTGAATACCCCTCGCTATTACCCCCGATTTATAGAATTAAGCCTGATTGAAGCTCCTCTCTTTTCCCGATTTATATAATTACAGCCTGATTAAAAGATCCTTCTTTACCCCCAAAGGGATAGTCTACTTACTTTTTAAATTCCCCTCTTTTACCCCGAGTTTAGTAACTACAGTACCTGATTAAGACTCCTTCTATTACCCCGTTATGTAATTCAGTACTGGTTGAAGCCCCTTCTTTACCACGAGTTATAGTAATACAGTATGCCCTGATTGAAGCCCCCTTATTTTACCCCCCCGGGTGTTTAACATACCTTTTTGAATACTCTTGCTATTACCCCCCAGTTTTCTAACTAAGTATGTCCTGTTTGAAGACCTCTCTACTATTAAAAAACCGGTGGTGATAGTTACCTCTTTTTCCCCTTATTAAAAAAACTCCTCTGCATTACCCCCGGTTTATAGTAAAAAGTACTGTTAAAGACTCCTCTCTATTCCCCCGGTGATAGAAAACTACGTCTTATTGAAACCCCTCTGCTTTACCCCAAGTTATAGAAATAAAGTACCTGTTTAAGACCTCCTCTTATTCCACCGAGTGATAGAAAATACAGTCCTATTGAAACCCCCCTTGCTTTACCACGAGTTATAGAAAACTCAGAAACCTGATTGAAGCCCTCCTTGTATTACCACGGTTATGTAACTACGTCCCTGTTTGAAGACTCCTCTATTTACCCCCGAGGATGTAACTCAGCCCTTTATTGAAACCCCCTTTCCTATTCCCACCGAGTAAGAAAATCAGTACCTGTTGAAGACCCCCTTCTTTACACGGTTATAAAAAATACGTACCGTTTGAGACCCCTCTTATTACCACCGGTTATTTTAACTACGTATGCCTATTGAAGACCTCTGTATTACACCGAGTTATAGTAATTTACAGTACCCTTATTGAATACTCCTATGCTTTTACCACCGAGTTATAGTAACTACAGTACTGATTGAAGCCCTCCTTTCTATTACACCGATTTATAGTAATACAGTCCCTGATTGAAGACCCCCTTCTATTACACCGAGTTATAGTAATACTTTTACCTGATTGAAGTACTCCTCTCTATTCCCACCGAGTTATAGTGACTACAGTATACCTTATTGAAGTACTCCCCTGCTATTACCACCGAGTTATAGTGATACAGTATGCACCTTATTGAATACTCCTCTGCTATTACCACCGAGTTAGTATACTACAGTACCTTTATTGAAACCCCCTTGCTATTACCCCCGAGTTATAGTGACTACGTATGCCCTTATTGAAGTATCCTCTGCTATTACCACGGTTATAGTGACTACGTAGACCTTATTGAACTACTCCTCGCTATTCCACCCGATTATGTAACAAAAGTACGTGATTTGAAGCCCTCCTTGCTATCACCCCCGATGAAGTAGTAAGTACCTGATTAAAAAAAAAAAAAAAAAAAAAAAAAAAAAAAAAAAAAAAAAAAAAAAAAAAAAAAAAAAAAAAAAAAAAAAAAAAAAAAAAAAAAAAAAAAAAAAAAAAAAAAAAAAAAAAAAAAAAAAAAAAAAAAAAAAAAAAAAAAAAAAAAAAAAAAAAAAAAAAAAAAAAAAAAAAAAAAAATTTTTTTTTTTTTTTTTTTTTTTTTTTTTTTTTTTTTTTTTTTTTTTTTTTTTTTTTTTTTTTTTTTTTTTTTTTTTTTTTTTTTTTTTTTTTTTTTTTTTTTTTTTTTTTTTTTTTTTTTTTTTTTTTTTTTTTTTTTTTTTTTTTTTTTTTTTTTTTTTTTTTTTTTTTTTTTTTTTTATTAAAGTACTCCTTCATTCCCCCGAGTATAGAACACGTTGCCCCCTATTAAAGCCCTCCTTCTATTACCCCCTGTATAACTCAGTAAAAATTTAAGATCCTCTTATTCCACGGGGAAAGAACTACTTTTTACCTATTAAATACCCCTCTGTTTACCCCGGTATTGTAACACAGTACCTGTTTAAAAGACTCCTCTATATTCCCACGAGTGATAGAATACAGTCCCCCTGTTTGAAGACCTCCTCTACTATTCCCACCGAGTAAGTTACATTTAGCACCTGTTTGAAGACCCCTTTGTATTCCCCCAATGATAGTAATAAGTTTTTACTATTGAAGATCCTCTACTATTACCACCAAAATATAACTCAGTATGCACCTGATGAAGTATCCTCTCTATTACCACCGGTTTTGTGATCAGTATGCATTATTGAATTCCTCTTCTATTACCCCCGATTTTATGTAACTACGTACCGATTGAAGACCTCCTCTCTTTTCCCAAAACGAGGTAGTTACGTCCTGTTTGAAAACTCCTTTTTATTACCACCGAGTATAAACTAAGTACCTGATTAAAGCCCTCTACTATTCCCAGTGAAAGAATACATCCCCTATTGAAGCCTCCTTTTTTACCCCCGATTTATAGTAACTACAGTACTGATTAAAACTTCTCTTTAACCCCGGGTGATGGTAACTAAAGTACCGATTGAAACCCCCCTCTTTTCCCCCCCCCAGTTTAAGTAATACTTTCCCTGATTAAAGACTCCTCTACTATAAACCGAGTGATAGTAATCAGTACCATTGAACCCCCTTCTATTACCCCGGTTATATTAAACTACAGTACCTGATTAAAGACCCCCTCTCTTTACCACCGATGATAGTAATCGTACCATGAAACCCTTGCTATTACCACCGATTTATAGTAACTAAGTCCTGTTTGAAAGACCCCCTCGCTATTACCCCCGAGTTTAGTAATCATTCCCTGATTAAAGCCCTCCTTGCTATTACCCCCGGGTTATAGTAACAGTACCTTTATTGAAACCCTCTGTATTCCAGGGGTTATAGAAACTACAGTACCGATTAAAGCCCTCCTCTCTATTACCCCCGAGTTTAGTACTACAGAACCCTTTTAAAGCCTCCTTGCTTTACCACCGAGTTATAAAAAATACAGTATGCCCTGATTGAAGATCCTCTCTTTCCCAGAGTATAGTAACACATTTTCCATTGAACACCTCCTATTCCCCGAGTTATATAACTACAGTAATGATTGAAGCCCTCCTCTCTATTACCCCCGAGTATAGTAAACAGACTTTAAAAAACCCCCCTCCTATTCCCCCGAGTTATTAGAAACTACGTCCTGTTTGAAGACACCTCTCTTTCCCACCGGTGATGTAATACAGTCCCTTATTGAAACCCCCTCTGCTATTCCCACCAAGTTTAGAAAACTACAGTACCTGATTGAAAAACCCCTCTACTATTACCCCGATGATAGTAACTACGTCCCGTTTGAAGCCCTCCTCTGTTTTCCACCGAGTTTATAACTACAGAAAACCTTTTAAAAACCCTCCTCGCTATTACCACGGTTAAGTAACTACGTCCCTGATTGAAACCTCCCTACTATTACCCCGAGGATAGAAACTACATCCCTTTATTGGAAATCTCCTTGCTATTTACCCCCGGTTATAGTAATACAGTACTGATTGAAGACCCCTTTCCTATTACCACGATTTATAGTAAACAGTATGATTGAAGACCCCCTCTGCTATTACCACCGAGTTTAGAAAATACAGTACTGATTGAAGACCCTTTTTAT
>JBCFYV010010123.1:0-17654 GCA_039000515.1 Timema cristinae | reverse complement strand
AATACACTCGTGCGCTGCAAGATCAGTAGGATAATTTTCAACACAATCTTGAAATTCTAAATATATTTGATCTCCAGTTTGTGAGCCACTCAGCTACCCTCCAAAAGGGAATCCCAAGCTTATATTGTGAAAGACGAACAGGCTTCTCTGTGTGCGAGTCTCGCCTACCTCTCTTCTGACCTTGAGGTTATCTCGGAGTTTGCTTTGCTCATCTTTCTCTTTCTTATTGGCATTTCAAGGGACGGACCGAAGGCGACGAACAGACATAGATCAGTGGTAGTTCATGTAACCGACACAGACTATTGAATTTAAAGTCATGTTGTCCGACAGCGGTTGATATTTTCTCGCTCCTATAGGCGGCCCCCTTCAGCATCTCGTGATTCTTCAGCAGCCATCAGTTTTTTTTCTTTCTACATCGACGTTGACGATTTATGACTATCCCAAGAACATCACACATTTTTGGCATAAGCAACTGGATTGTTAACTAGTTCATCTCTAATTTTAGTTAAAAATCCTTTCAAACCCTCAAGTATTATATCACATTGTTATAAGTTCAATTCTTTTGTTTGGAAGTATGTATATGGGTGTCCTAGAAGGACGGATTCCCACAGGCCAAGAAAGCACGGAAAGGGAAACAAATTGTAACGCACCAAGCAGCACGCTAGCATCTGACCTAATAATTTATTACACGTAAGTTAACTGGTCTAACACACTTCAGATTTTCTAAGATATATATATTCAACCGCACTCCTGTGGGGCCTGCAATGTAGCGGTTGCACTCTAACAAGCAGACACATTGAGCTAGTCGTAGAGTTACATGAAATAAAGAAAGTCACCAGGGACCTTTATTGATCTGTTCTCAGTCAGCCAAACAAACCCTCGTCACTGCAAAATTCTTAAATAAAGATTTAACAGGAATACTAAAATAAGTTAGATAGGGTCCTGACATGAACAAAGCGAGTATAGCAACAAATATGGCCCAACGGCTAGTTTATTAGAGGTGTATATAAACATGGAATATTTGATATACAATATTATGTATCGGATATAATGGTAACATAAATTATCCGATATAGCTAACAAAACGATGATCCTCATATTCGTAGAAATATAACAGGATAAAATAAACTGTAATAAAGAGTAAATTTCCAACTATTCCCTCGCAGTTGAAATTAATATATACACAACCACATATTCAAGATATTCCTTACAACACCTTGCCCGCTAATTTCACATACAACTTGTTTGTCAGGCAGCCCTGATAGTTTAGTGGTCTAACTATTCACCTAAGGCTCCACCACAATATTGTTGATACTAGCTACCGAGTACGTTTAAGTTATAAGTCATAAGAGATAGAAACGATCAAAAAAATTAAGACTGTCAGTCATGAATATACGTAAGTTTCAATAAACAAATAAACTAAGACCTAATTTCCCCCAAAAGAATGGTAACACTATAACAATAGGTTAAAACCATCTGATCACTAACACTTACAGCGATAAACATATGTAAGTTCCAAAAATAAACTAACACCTAATTGATCCGAAAAAGGCGGGGTAACAAAAATAACAATAATTTAAACCATCTCACTACTAACACTAATAGCAGTAAATAAAAAGTATGTTCCAAAAATAAGCTAACACCTAATTGATCCGAAAAGATTGGTTACACCTTAACCATAATTTTGAACCTACCCTGAATCGTAGCCGAACATAGTCTAATTTTAAATTTCCCCATCTTTTACAATAACTTAATGGAAAGGATGAGATAATGAAGCATCACAAATATCCAATCACTTCGCCGACGTCTTTTGCTGTGCCTGCGCACAACTCCGTAGAGACACAGAACCATGGGGGTGGGGGCCACGTCGGCACACGAGAACTAGAGATCCACTTAAATTCACCATAACGCGAAAGCGCTCTTTACACCGATTGCTTCAGTCGGGTTTGAAACATGAATCAAACGCCGACCTTTCAGACAGATTTTTTGTAGTGAACCGGCAGAATGTCGTTCCGTGGCGCGATTTCTGTCAACATATGAGACCCCAGCTTGTCTGTCGAATAGGTGAGTACAAAAGATGTTCTTGGTGCTGGGCTAGTCTCTATCCACGGTACAAATCCTCTGCCCCTAAAGAGACAGCCTCTGCATCTCTCCAGAAGAAGGGTGGTCCAGGCTCCCCAAACAGCGATCCAAGAGACGTCTATCTTGGCACTGTACTGGCAGCTGTTCGACACCCAGTCCAGTTATTTTGGTAAGCCTCCATGACCTCCAGTGGGGCCTCGCCACCCCAGTGACTACGCAGCAGTCCTCGGTGACGTTTCAGGTTCTTCTTTTCTTCGGCACATCAACGGAATGAAGGAGGGAGGAGGGAACCCACTGAACAAAAGAATAAAAAAGCCAGTACCCAATGTTCACACAAAATTCAAATTCCCCCCCTAAGCACTAAGTAACCTAACCCTACAAAAGACAAAACCCAAAAAGACACAAGAACCTACGAAATTTCTCTAACGTGCCCGAATAAAAAACTAACACGAAAAAATCTTAAAATTTTCCCTAATTTCTAATGATTTAGCTCTGGCATAGAAATAGGTCCATACAAGACCATCTACGTTATGCCCACTCTTTGTTATTACAATATATATAAGGTTAAAAATAGTTCAACCTAGGAGTCGACTATTTCAAAACTTGAAGTTTACCATTTTTGTTCATATTTCCGCCGGCAAATTTGCGGGCTTTTACTGGGACCATAATTAACTTACATACTAACACTTACACTTGTACCAAAGGGGTGAGGACTCTTTGATGCCAGAAGATTTAACTTGGGACACGTGGGCTCGCCTGGTGATTGAAGGGGGCGGTGATATCACTTTAAAATAAGGTTACAGGGGATAGAAAACGTTCCACTCGCCATGGACCATTCCATTTCCCGGACTCAGCTTCACCGAGATCTTGTCAGCTGCGGAGCTCTGTGGGTAGTTTTTACAGAGGGACAGAGTCTCCAATAGCAAAACCCAAACAGGGACAAAGTCCCCCGGTTATACCTATCAGCCACCTTCCCATGAGCCCTCTTTAAAGATTTATAAGCCTCCTGGCATCTATCCTTATGGGGTACCTTCTCATCTCCCCCCCCCCCCAGTAAGGGTCCACGTCCCATATAGCTAACAGAGGGTGGTTAAGTTCTCTACCAAAGAACACAAAGGCTGGCGAGGCATTGGTCGATTCATGAAAAGCAGAATAAAGGCGACATTAAAAACTCAATATCGTGATCCCACGTGGCTTGCTCAAAAGAGTGAAAAATGGGTCAAGGCCACCTTAAGGTTCCTATTGAAACGCTCCACATAGTTAGGGCAAGGATAGTAGGGGCTGGTGGTTACATGTTTAATGCCCCATCCAAAGCACAAGTCTTTAAAGGGTGGCAGACCTAAAACATGGCCATTATCGTCACGATAACACGAGGGCACCAAATACAGCCCACACGCGTCTAGCAAGTGCGTTAGCGGTGTCTTGGCTTTTCATGTCCCTCAGCGGGAGTATACCACAAACTTAGAAAAAGCATCTAACACAATAAGTATACAAGTATTTCCTAAGGAGGATCGGGCAGAGGGCCTACATATTGACAAACACTTTTTCCCACGGAAGTCGAGCCACATCGGCCGAATGAAGCCCAACCTTCGCGTCTGCGCAGGTTTTGCCTTTTGGCAATTCTCACACTGCCTGACTTGCAGTTTGACATCCTTGTACATCCCTGGCCAAAAGAACTCCATAGAAATCTAGCGATAAGTTTTAAGAATACCCAGATGACCACCAACAGCAGAATGATGGAAATAACGCAACAACATTTGGCGTACCACTCCCGGGGACAAAATTTCCATTCCTTTCCCTTTACCATTAGACACTACTAGAAGACCTTTGTAAAGAGAGTAAGGCCCCACATCATCGTCCCTTATTTATCTTATTCATCATTTCTGAACACCAGGGTCATTCCTCTGATGATCAAGAATAGACACGAATGACTCTGGATGGAATGGATCACACTAAAGGGCGGTACTACGTCGTTAGTCTCAATAGGCTCCAGGTCTTCCGCCATCCGAGAACAGGGCATCAGCAGTCACGTTATTCCTGCCTGGAACGTGATGCGTGCTGAACTTGTATTTGGACAAGCGTAACACCCACCTACCAATCTTTCCTAATTGCTTAGGATTCCGCCACATCCATGACAACGCCATTTTATCTGTATATAATTCAAATTCCCGCTGCTCTAATAGTCAGTAAACTTCTTGACACCAAAACACAGGAAAGACATTCTTTCTCAAAAGCACTGTATTTCTGCTCGGCCTGAGACAAGGTTTTGCTGGCGAAAGCCACGGATGAATACCGTCTGCAGTTCTCTGAGACAAAACTGCGCCTAGGGCGACAGAAGAAGCGTCGACATGAAGGAGGAAAGGACAAGAAAAATCAGGCATGTGCAAAACCTCGGGCTGATTAACTTGCTCTTAAGAGTTCTGAAAGCACAGGATTGTTTCCCCTCCCCAGACGAATGCTACACCTTTTTTCTTTAAGAAATTTAAGGGGGTGGCAATTTAGGAGAAATGCGGGATAAACCGTCGTAGTAAGCACACATGCCTACGGAAACGCATCACACCCTTCAAGTTTTTGGCTGCGGGTAATCAACAATGGGGTTTCACCCTTTCGGGGTCAACCAGCATATTCCCATCGGAAATAATATATCCAAGATACTTGATGGATTATTTGGCCCACGTGAGTTTGTCATGGTTCACAGTAGTCCCACCTCACGCAATCGGCTCAATACAATATTTAAGTGCTCGAGATGTTCATCAAGAGAATTACTGTATACACAGATATCATCAAGACAATTAAAAACAAATTTATTTTTTTAAAGTCCGTGAAGATAAGATCAGAACAGGGCTTAACCCGGGCACTGATACTAGCGCCAGGGGCACACGTTTAAAACCCGTATATTTCCCAAAATTTTTGTGGGGAAAGAACGCCGTATATTCTTTAAATCGTCGGTGAGTGCGCTTTTTTAAAAAAACGGGAAATTCAAATCAATAAAGACTATATACTTTAGCCCCCCCTAAATTTGGAACCGCTCTTTTCCTAGGCAGGGGGAAAGGGGTTTCAAAAGGTTTTTTTTTATTTCCCTTTCTATAGTCTCCCAACAACCTAGGGCCCTTGTCCCTTCCTGGGAATAAAAACATGCCGGACTAGCATAAAAAGATTTAAAAGGGCCAATCACTCCCTTCTGTTCTAAGTCCTCTATCATTCACAAAATATTTTCATTTTTTGGGGGGTTACATGAGAAAGGGGGACATAAACCTAACCAGAATTTCATTTGACCACAGGTAAATAGGGGGCACGTAAAATTTTCCCCCAAGGGGTTGTTTTTTGACACCCGAGTATTTCTAAAAAAAAACTAGGGAACGCATCTTTCGCGCTTCCTATGTAAATTCCCCACATAGGTCTAAAAATTTAGACACAACGGAAATTTAAACCTGAGGTTTTAAATTTCCCAAAACATAAATGCCCTAAACCCCAAATTCACGAAAATTTCTAGTAGCCCTAAAAAGTAAATTCCCTTTAATATAGCATCGCACATTTGGTTTTACTTACAACATATAATTTTAATTTTCCCCAAAAAAAACGACCCTTTTTTGAGACGGGAAAAACCCAAATCTGTCAATAACAATAAACTTCCGTTACCTAACCAAACTTTGCGGGGGAACCCCAAATTTAAATTAAAATTTTCACTTTTGAGCCTCCCTTTTCCCCGGTTTTTCCCGTCCAGAAATCAGCATTTTTTAAAGAGCTTTTAGCCCCAGTGTAAATTTTTAAAAGCGGTTCCCGTGATTTGACCCAAAATCCCAAAATTTGACCATGGGAACGGGGCCCCTCGAGTGGTTTATTTTTAAAACCCCGTCGTTGAGCCTACCTCCCCGGGGGTTATACCACTCTTTCCCCCCGGGAAAATTATATGGGAGTTTTCCCTTAATTTTTAAAAACCAAAACATCTTACTCGAGATGGTCACGATTTATTTTCCCCTCCCCGTTGTCCAGAAAAATTTATTTTTTTATAAGAGCTTTAACAACGGGGGGGCGCTTGATTTAAAACTAAGCCGCCCGAAGTTTTTTTTTGCCCTCTCTTAAAAGGGGGTTTTTGTGAAGTGGAGGGTTTTAAATAGTCACCCCCTAGGTTAACTTTTTTTAAACCCTTATTATTGTAATATACAAAGAGTAGGCATCATGTAGATGGTTTTGGGTATGGCCCCAATTTTATGGCAGAGCTAAATCTTTAAAAATTGGGAAATGTTAAGATTTTTTTGGGTTATTTTTTTTTTCGGGCACTTTTAAAAAGTTTTTGGTAAATTCTTGTATCTTTAGGGTTTTCTGTTTTTTTTGTAGAATTGGGTTTACTTATGTTTTGGGGGGGGAATTTTTGAATTAGTGTGAACATTGGAATGGTTTTTTTTAAATTCTTTTTTCAGTGGGTTCCCTCCTCCCCCCCTTCATTCTATTGATCGTGCTAAAGGGAAAAGAAAACCTGAAACGTCACCGAGGACTGCTGCGTAGTTGCTGGGGTGGGGAGGGGAAAATGGAAAGTCATGGAGCGCTTTCAAAAATAAAAATGAATTTGGGGGTCGAACAGCTGCCCCGTACAGTGAAACCCAAAAGAGACGTCTCCCCTTTGGGTTTGCTGTGGGGAACCGGACCACCCTTTTTCCCAGAGAATTCAGAGGCTGTCTCTTTTTGGGGCAGAAAGGGTTTGTACCGTGGATAGAGACTTGCCCCCACCAAAAACAAACTTTTGTACTCAACCCAAACCCACGACCAATTTTGGGGGTTTAAAATTTTTGACGAATCGTGCCACGGAAAAGACCCCTTTTCCGGTTAATTCCAATAAAGAACGAGACTCTAGCCTGGTTAACTAGTCCCCCCCCCGGAAACTTTAGGGGCTTTCGAAGAAAAAATTATCTTCTTAGAGGGGAAAGGGGGCTTCTAGCCGCACAAGAATTTGGGAATAACAGGTCGTGGGTGGCCTTTGAAAGTTTTGGGGGCCCCACGCGCGCTACACCGAAGGAATCAAACGTGCCTCCCTGTCCCGTAAAAGGGGCCGGGAAACCCCCGAACCTCCTTCGTGCAAGGGATTGGGCTTTTCAATTGTTCCCCCTTAAAAAGGAGGGATTGGGAAAAATGAGAAAAATTTAAGCATTTACAAATTAAAAAAATCACTTCGCCGACGTCTTTTTTAGGCGCCCTGCGCACAACGCCATAGAGGGCACTGTAACCCTGGGGGGGGGGAGCTTTGGGGACACGGAGAACTGGAGATCACTTAAATTCACCCAAAAAACGCGCATCGCTCTTTTTCACCGAAAAACTTTTTTTTGGGGGAAACAAAATTAAAAAAACGCCGACATTTCAGACAGAATTTTTTTAGTTTAAACCCACTCAAGGTCGTTTCGTTGGGGCGATTTCTGTCAACATAGAGACCCCCGCTTTTCCCGTCGAATAAGGTGAGTACAAAAGATGTTTTGGTTTTGGGGGGTTTTCTATCCAAAGTAAAATATTACAATTTTCACAGCCTCGCTCCTTTCACTCCAAGAGTTTCTCCCACGTGCTTGACCCTTTGACCCCGTGTGAAGTCAGAATATCCAAACGATGGGTCAAGGAAGAAAAAAGGGAACAAACTCTACACAGTTCCTAAAAATGGTAAAAAAGAATTTTACAGCCCAAAAGAAGGGGGGGGGGTTTTCATGAATTCCCACTGATTTGTTTTTTGTGGGCAAATTTTTGCTTTTCTATTTTAAAATTTCCTTTTTACGCCCCTGAACCACACCCATGTTGAAACCAAATCTTTAAATCAGCATTTTCCTATGCTTAAACCCCTAAAAAATCTTTAAAAACAAATTTTGTCCCTTTTTTCTAATTTTTGGGAAAATCAAAGTTTGAATATTCTCGACGATATTTCCCTTTTTTAAATTTTAAAACAACAAATGACCCCAGTTTGTTTCCATCATTTAAAATTGTAGCGCAAAACTTGGCTCGTTTTTACCTTTTTTGAGCGATAACAGGAATAAATTTCCCAATTTCACAGTGTAAAGTTACTGGGCCCCCCCTTACAAATATGTGAAAGCTTGGGCAATAAAAATCATCCTAATTTTAAAAAAAGTAACTTATTTTTTTTTAAATTTTTAAAAATCCCAATTTTCAAGGGGCTTAAAAACCTTTATTCTTCTAAGAAGGCACAATACCACGTCAAAAGGTCAGATTTCATTTCTAGGACCTTTGTTAAGTCAAAAAGAAAAAATTTAAGGGATTTTTTAAGTAAAATAAATGTACTTTTCCCTTTCCCAAAAAAAAAAATATGCCTTTTTTAAACGGTAATTTTAGTCAGCTTCCTGTTCCCCAACCCTTCACCCCCATCCCTTGTTTTATTTTTTTTATTTTTTTTTAATTTTTTTTACAGAAATTTTGGGGCTTCCATGAGCAATTGAAATTTTTGCAAAGATGGGGAAAAAACAAACCCCACTTGGAGTCCGTCCTTGATGTAGTCTGACTGTAAACTCCCGTCCCGATTCCCCACGAAACGTGAAACGGCCGGTAAAGAAGTTTTCAACGATTGATCTGTTTTCTCTTTAAAAAAAACAGAGATTTTGAATTAAAAAAAATTTAACTTTTTCTATGTGTATTATTTAATTTTTAATAAATTAAAAAGGGCCCAACAAGGGGGAGTGAAAAAAAGATGAGAAAAATAATCCATTCTTTTTTAAACCTTATAAAAAAAGGGTTCCAATCGCGTGGCAATCAAAAACCCCATTTTGTTCACAACTCATCAATTATGCCTAAACCCAAAACAATTTTAAAAAAACTATAATTACAAAAAGAAAAAAGCTATTCAATTCGAGGTTTCCCGCTGGGGCCCCCAGGGAGTGTTTTGCGGTTTCCCGGGGGGCCCCGGGGGTTTCCGGGGGGCGGAAAGGGGAGCCAAAAGATTCAGGAAAAAATTTCCGCATAAGTAGGTTTTTGGAAACCAAGGGGAAACGGATAAGGGTTCCAAAAATTTTAAAGGAAACGTATGGGAAAATAAAAACAGGTCCGTTCATTTGAGTTTAAAGAGCACGTGCACTGGGGCAAAAAGTTTGATTTTGGTAAATTTTTTTAAAATAAAACCCCAGTAACTTTCCAGCAACTTGTTTATTAACTTTTTTTTAAAAATTTTATGATTTTTTAAAACATTTGATGGGCTTTTTTTTTTTTTTGTAACATCTGGTAACTTTTCTAGTAAATTTGGTAACTTTTAGTATAGTTTTAATTTTTATTTCCATATTTAAAAATTTAATTTAGAATTTTTCTTTTATAAACCCCAAAATTGTCTCCGTTGTTGGGTTTGTTTGTGTAATGCCACTGGGAAAAATGAGTGCTGACAAAAGAGGTGGAGGAGGGGAGCGGGAAAAGGGGAAAAAGAGAGGGTGAAGGAAAAGGAAAAGATTGAAGATAAAAAATGGTGGGACGCGGGAGGGGGGAAAAGGGGAAGAGGAAGGAAAGATTTGGGGGGAGAGGAAGAAGGAAGGGAGGGAGGTGGCGGGCAAGGGGAAGAGGAGATCATGCGGGGGCCCTGAAAAAAGATGAAGGAAGCAGAGGATTTGTCAATTGAGGTGTGAAAGGAAATGGGGGGCAACAAGGAGAATCTAGGGGAGAAATTGCAGGATGTAAAGCTCTTTCGGGAAGTTTTGTCAAGGGGGGGAAAATAACAGTTGGAGGAAAAAACGGGGAAGCTAAGGGAACGATGAGGGGACTATGGAATAAGAGGGGACCCACATTTCCCTCGTGGTTGCCTCGGGGGTGCAGGGGAAAGCCAGGTTTTAGGGGAAACGCACAGGTGAAACCCAGTTTAGGGGGGGTTTTTGTGTCTTCACGAAGGGGAAAAGAGGGATCATTAAAAGCCCTTAAAGGGGGAAGATTGCCCCGGAAAAGGGATCAATTAGTAGGGTCCATCAAACCTGCGGGGGCAAAAACTATAGTGGAGCAGACTCGGATGGGGACGCTAAGAAATTATGGAAAACAAGGAATTGGAAGACAAGGGCCTGCGAGGGCCCAAAAGAGAAGGGCCAAATGGAAATTTTATGTGGGATAGGGATCTAACAAGGGGGAGCTTACCAAATAAAGTTTAGGCAAAACTGGGGGGAAGGTATCTAAAAGGGAGTTTGGGAGGGGTTCAAGCCCCGTTTTAAAAAACGGGGCGGGGACAGAGGGTATAAATAATGTAGTAGAAGTATCTCCAAAGATCAAAAACTTCTCTTGAACTGTGGGTTTTTTTTCCCTTTTAGGCAGGTTCATTAAGGGAAATACGGTGCACTAGGTGTTATAGGTGTGGGGATCGGGTCATGTTATGGCTCATGTAGGAGAAAGGAGGGGGTTTTGTGGAAAGTGGGGAAAGGGGGGCCACAAGGTAAGGGAATGTAAAAGTAGAGGGAAATATTTTTCCCATGAAAAACGAGGAAACGCATGGAGGTAAGAAACCCAACTAAAGAATGTCCGACAAAAAAAAAAAAAATTTACTGGGAGAAAAATGGAAAAAGAACAGACTATGGTTATTGAGATACTAAATGAGTTGTTAACACTTAGACTGTAGCGACTAGACTAGACGTGTACCGGATGGTAAAAGAACACAGGACGGGGTAGAACGAGGATACCTCCGTCAAACGTGAAAGGGAAAATAAAAAGGGCGGCAACATAGAAAAGGATGGCAGCGAAAAGGGTGCTTGGATCGAAAAGGTTATTAAAGATGAGGGGGGGAAGGAAAGAGTGAAAAAATATAGTGGGCAAAAATGGTTGAGAAAAAACCTAGGAAAGAGGAAAACCTGGGGGAACACGAGCGGAGAGGGGGGGGAAAGAAATTTGTAAGGTTTTTGGGAGGAGACTGAACAGAAAAGTTACCCACTACCTCGGTGGAAGGGGTCAGGGTTTAGAGAGGGAAAAATTAAAGTGAGGTTGCCGGGGAAAACATATAAAATCGGTGGTACAAGGTCCACAAAGGGGACTTACGGTTTAGGTGCATCCTCAAATTTCTGGCTTCTGGGGACCTGAGGTTACAGGGGCATATACCAGGAAAGACTGGGGAAAAGGTTTTATCAGTAGGTTTCTCCGCGGAGTGTAAGTACAACTACGGGAAAATGAATACACTGTGCCTCTTGGATAAGGTCGTGGGGTTTAACGAGGTTGCGGGGGGTCGGGATGGTAGTGTTTCTTATCTTGAGATATAAATAGTCGCGTCCGGATCATCGGGGTTTCGTCGACCACGTGTTTTGTAAACAAAGGAGAAAGAGATAACAAAGGCAAACATAGTAAAGGATGTATTTAGTTAAGGGTCCACATGGGTTTTGGTAGGCCCAAACCCCTGGGGAATGAGGGGCGTGGGACAGGTTGTACATACCCATAATCGGGGAGCCCCAAGCAAAATTTTTTTGGGATTACTTTGTAAATGGTTAAAGAAGGGGGGAAATTTTTCCCAGCCAGATAGGGGAAACGGGATTATAGTAATATATAAAAAAAAGGATAAGGATTTTCTGGAGATTTGTTCTTCGGGGCGTACAGGATCTCGAAGGGGGTCCACAAAAGGTACATGTCAAATCGTGGGTTTTTGGTCTTGGAGTTTGGGTAGTTCGAGACCCCAAAACGGTTTTTTTATAAAGAAGTAAGGGAATGCCTACTTGATGCTTATGGAAGTATGGTGCAGGTGCGGGGTGTTGCGGGGTTGAGCTGCTGTGGATGGATGGGGTTATGGAGCATTTGGGGATGGCAGAAGATTCTAGCGGAAAGGTAACGGGTAATATCGACCCGGCGGCCCCCATGGATTTCGGGGGGGGTGAATATTACTAGTTATACATACCCATGGGATGGAAATATTTGGGCCCGGCAACGAATTTTGGAATGGGAGGTTTGCGTCAACGGGGGAAATCAGCGGGGGCACCTCCACCGATATCACAATGCACAATGGGGTAAAAAATCCGAGGGGTGGAGAACATTGTATCATGTAAAGGGCATAATAGGGAATGGGGGAAAGCCCCAAATGGAGTCAGGGTGGAAAAAAGGAGGGGGGGGACGCCAGAGAAAAGCGGGACGGGGACTGGGGAAAAAGCGTTTGGGGGGGCAAACATAAAAAAAATTTGGGAAGCTCGGGGTTTGGATAGGGGCAAGAAAAAAAAAAGAAAAGGGTATGGATCACAACACAAACGCGGGGGACCCAGAAGCAAGTGAAATGGAGATGGGGGGGCAGCTGAAAGGGAGAGGGATGACCCTCTCAGGCGTACAAACCCTGGGAGGAGACGAGGGGCGGTTATCCAGGCAGAAGAAGGGGGGAGTGGCACATGGCCGGGAAGTGGGGGGAAGACTGGGTCATGAAAGGGGGACGTATACTTTTCCTCCCCCGAGTCGTTGGATAGAATTAAACTAAGTTTCTATAATCTACCAACGGACGGGACAGTTTGGGGGGATAATTGATAAGGTTTTAAAGAGGAGAGAGGAAATTTTTGTAGGAAAATACTTTTAGGCAATTTGTGACGGCACACGGTCGAAAGATTTTTAAACCCCAGCGGGGCATGGCCTGCGTGCTACGTGCACACAACTATCCGTAAGGGGGATAGCACTATTGAATGGGACAGAATAATGGAATGAGGAGCGTACCGTTTTGCATGAAGTCCGCAAGCTTGGAGGGAGGGACTTGATTTGTGTGTCTTCGGAACCCTTACCTTAGGGGAAAGTTCCGCATATGGCCGGGGGTCACTAGATTGTTGTTAGTGGAGAACTCCAATGAGGCAAAAGTGGGTTTAACAAGGAAATTTCCGTAACTAAGATTGAACAGCTCTGTAACCAGTGGGGAACATCTTGAACTGGGAACTGCTAGCAGGGGGGGATAGTGCAAACCCATATTTTCAATTTTGCACCAATTGAGCCCTATCTTGTCAGTGGAGATAATTGTAGGGCTACGCAGGTGTGCCATCAAATTACCGTGTGCTATGCTAAGTCTCCCCCGTGGCTTAATAGGGTGATTGGGAGGATAGAAGGGGTCGTGCTTTGGAGGATTATCTATGGTTGGGCTTGAGGTTTTCAAACCAACCCAATAATCCCCTAATATCAGGGGAGAGCGGGGGTTTTCCAACATTGACTCACTTTTGTAACCCGGTCATGGGGAAATGGTGGAAGGTTGGAGGGTTGTGGACAAGTCACGGTCATGACCAAACCCGATCGCTTTGAATTTGTCCGGGGAGGCTGGGGATGGAAATGGGAAGGGAAAAAAAGGGGGATACAACATAGCAAAAAAACTGGGAGAAACGGGGCTGAACTGATTGCCCCGTCCCGTTGGGACAAAGGGGACAATGCACATGAAGGGCCCAAAAATGACGGGGCTCTGCAGGTGCAATGAGGAATCGATACCCGTGGTGAAAGGGGATACCAAGGGTTTGGGAAATAAGCATGGAATGACAGACTGCAGACTTCGACAAGGGGAAGGGGAAAAGCGTGGGATTCAAGGTGTCGGCCCGGTGGTGTGTGGTGTGTTAAATATCTACAGGGGGGGGCAAGAGAGGTTTGGGATGGGTTTATCGGAGAAAGGGGAAAAATTGGGAGAAGTAGTACAGGGGGATTACAGAGGGGGCCTTGGGGGGGCCGTTTAAAAATAGCCCCCGGGAAATTACGCCCCCCAGCCATGAAACCACGCTACTAAAGGGTGATGGGAGTACCCCGACCACGGGAAGAGTCTGCGTTTTTTTTAATGGAGACATTGTTGCCGATGACGACGTGAAGAAAATACTGAAAAGCACCCAAAAATTGAGGGGGAGGATGGGAAAAAGAGTATGAAAAAGAGGAAAGGTAGAACCCGTTATGGGCGGAGGGGATCAGGAAAATTGCTCGTGGGGAGAAAAAGGGCCCCCGTCCGGCGGGATAAAGGGCGGGGCTGGGGAAGCGGTGCCTTTTTGTCCTTTCTTGAGGGCTGTTAAACGAAGCCCCGCTCAAGGCAGAAACCCAACATTGGAAAGAGGGGAGGGAATCGTGCTAAGCAAGGGGGAGGTAAAAAATCCCTTATTCCGAAGTCATACAGACCCATCTGCCGTTTAAAAAGCAGGGGAAATTGCGGAGAAATATTGTTGAAAGATTAATGAGAACAGGACAGTCTGGGGGCATCAGAGCGAGGCTTCCAAAAGGCAGGTCGACAGAGGACGCAATCTGAGGCAATGGAACTGTTGTCCGGGAAATGGTAAATACTCGTAGGGAAAATTTGTGGGCATCTCAGGTGCTTTTTACAACCTCTGGGGCCGCGTGTTTGCGATTAAAAGAGATTCGTGTCCGGGCACTGTTAGGGGTCTTAAGGACACTGTCGTAAAAAGTACTCCACCCCGAGATCAGGAAAATAAGGTTTTAGAAGCTACGACGAAGGGATTCCCCCGGGATCGGTTGTGCCCCATATTTTGGATGTCAGCCTGGAACCAGTGTTTTTACTTTTTGGAGGGGGTGCCAGGACGCGGGGGGGTTGCCTTCGCAGCACCTTCTAATAGAAAGAGGGGTATCGAGAAGGAATTAGAGGAAAAAAAATAACCCGTGCTGAAGAATTGACACCTGGTTTAAAGTGTAAGTTAAAAATGGCACCGGGGGAAGACGACCTTCATGTGTTTAAGGGTAGATTGGCTAGGGATCCGACCATAAAGTTTGGGACGAAAACTTAAGAAGAAACCAAAACGTCGGGGTACCTGGGATTACCCTAGATGAAAGAGGAACTTCACAGCGCACATGGGGGAAGGATGGGGGAAAAATCTTGTCGGTGATGAATAAAATTATAAGCATGGGAAGAGGCGGTTTTACTGCCTATGCGGATAATAAGGACATACCATCAAGACCCTTTTCTCCTTTTGAGTAGGGGCGTGCTCTGGGCTCACAGACTAACCAATGTCGCTCCGGCCCAAGGCATTAGGGTCTGCAAGGAAATCTTATTGAGGCTGACGGGAGCCTACCGGGGCTATAGCAACGGATGCATTGGTTCCCTAGGTTAGGCCCTTGGACCCCCCTCATAAGGAAGAAAGCTGTGGCTTGGCAAAAAAGAAAACTTGGGGAAGGGGAGATCCTCACCCCGCACGATGTGAGAACTTTGGGGAGGGGGAAATAGTCCTTTGGGGGATGGCAGGACGTTGGGGGAGAAGTGGGACAGGTAGGAGGACTTATCAATTGTTCCCAAATGTGGTTGAGGGCTAGAGAATAACCCCCAGCCCTCTCGGGGTCTTGTCCCCCTTCATCACGGGGAAAGGGGGCCGTACCCGGCTTCTAAGGAAGTGGGGTTGATAGAGTCGGGTTTGTCAATGTGGGGGAGGGAACCCCCTAAATGTGGTGCTTGAGTGTGTCATTACACTAGAAGCAAGAAGAAAAACCCGAGAGAGTCCCGGGAAAATTAGTGGCGAAGTCTGAGGACCCAATCATTGGAAAATTTTTAGACCCGATTTCACTGGAAACTAATAGAGCAAAGACAGCCTACATGACGACTTAAGAGGCCAGGGCGAATAAGACGGGGCGTTGACAATGCAATGAGAAGAAATGACAGCGCACGGAGGGGGGGACTGACACGGACACATGTGGTCTCGGGGAGTTTAGTAGGGAAAAAAAAAGGGTTGTTAAAGGGGATAAGCGGGGAACAAACCCTTTCCGGGAAAAAAAAAAAAAGTTTATGGTTTTGGGGGGAGAAAACGCGAGCCCTGGGGAAATGGATTTCCCTCGACTGAGTGTCGAAGAACAGGGGGGTGCCCTTGAGATCCAGGAAAAAAAAAAAGTTTCCAGCGTATGAACAAAAGTTAGTGGAATGTTATGAAACTCGAGGGTTCCTGCACCCATGACCCACCACCTTGGAAACAAAGAGGTGGGGTTTTGGTTGTTTTTCCCCAGAGTCAAAATGGAGAAAGGCGGCCCCTGAGCCCCCTTTGGGTATGGGGTTCCCCCGGCGTAATTGGGAAAGAAAAGTTTAGTATTTTTGTTAGCTTGTTAGTAGTTTAAAATAGATAAATTTGGGGCGGGGGAACTAGTGGGGTAGATTAGGAAATTCAGTGCCAAGGGGGAAAGTAGGGGGGGCACCAACTTGATAGGGGGCCTCCCCAGGTGGTTATTATGGGGATGCCCCCCTTGCTGAGCGCTTGGCGGGGCTCGGGAGTGAAAAAAAATTTCCCCAGCATTGTGAAGGGCCCAGCGGGGGGGGTACCGGGGGGCGTAAAAATTTCCCCGGGGGGGATCAAATGAGTGGGTGTTGAATTTCATTTAAGTTAAAGCAAAAAAATGTGTTGTAATGTTTTTAAAAAAAAAATTCATATTAAAATTGTGTAAATTAATAAAAATTTTGGGAAAAAACGGCCCGGGGTTTTAAAAATTGTAAGATACCGGGCCCGTAAACACTGAATAAATAAATAAAATTCAATTGGAGCCCCAACGGGGGGGCCAAAATACCTCCCCGGATAATTTGGAAACCGGCATCACCTACAATCAGGGGACAGCGCTGAGGACCAAGATAATTATAAGCCGCCGTCCCCCTACAATAGCAGCAGGAGCCCCGAGGACCGGGGAAGCGACTATCTCTACAATAGCAGCAGGGGCGCACCGAGGACAGAGGGGAAATACACACACTTACAATAGCAGCGGGAGAGCCTGAGGGCCATTGGGGGCAGTACTCATGGGGATAGTTGGGGCGGCACATCAATACGTGAGTTGGGGGGGGCACCGAGGGGCAAGGAAGGGTTACAGATAAGTGACAAAAAAAATTGTGAACAATTACTTAAAATTTTTTCAGGTAAATTATTATTTCAATGTGCATTTTGGGGGGGGAACAGTATGTTTTTTTTAAATGATTTTTAAATAGGGGAAAACAATAAATTAAAACCTGGGAGAGGAAGAATAAGAGAACCCGTAGAATATGCGATGAAACACAAGCCCTTTTCGATAGGAACATGAAAGACCAGACGATTTAAACGAGGGCAAATGTTAACCAGAAGAATAGGGGGGGGTTTTTGCTCTGTGGGCAGTAGAAAAAGGGGGAGGTAATCATTTAAAATTTGAATCAAAATTAGGGGGAAAGTGACCTTAAACAAAGAAAAAATTACAGCGATAAAAAAACCCGGTAGATCCTTTCCAAAATTTATTAAAAATATGAGGGGAAATAGGATGTAAATTTTGATGCAACTAAAAAAAGAAATAAAAGCAAAAAACCCAAACGAAATTGGGTGCAACTAACAGGGAAAAAAAAACAGAAACCCTCAGAAAATTGGGTGAAAAACAGGGAAATATAGCAAAACAATAGAAATTTGTGCTAAACAAGAACAAATTAATAAAAAATAAGTGCCAAAAATGAACAGAAGGGGATTTTTAAGCAGAGATTTGGTTATTTAGACAAAAATTTACCAAATTTTGGACGGGTCATCAAAATTTGCAGTATGGTAAATAAATTCACAAAAAAGTATTGAGGGGGAAAATTCGACAGAGTTTGGCAGAAAAACAAGAACATTTAAAAAAGGGACAAATTCAAATTTTAAGGAACAGTTTCGGGTAAAAAAATAAAAAAGAAAAAAGTAGAACAAGAAGCAAATAAGAGGTTAAAGGAAACAGAAAGTAAAGTT
>JBCFYV010010122.1:0-18078 GCA_039000515.1 Timema cristinae | reverse complement strand
TGCATGATGATTAAAATAAAAATATTTTTTTAATAAAAAAATGTTAATTTTGAATGTAAAATAATACATTAAAGGCTTGGGAAATTTAGAAAAGTAGTAACTAATATTTTAGAAATACCCTCTAACTTTTCTCATAAATGTAATATATCTGTACATACTTGTAAGTTTATTCAAATATGCTTCTCTATGAAAAAAAAATAAGCAGTGTTTCTGCAGTTTTTATGGCAAAACCTCTTTTTTGCCAAAGAAAATAAAATATTTTCCATTCCCAAACATTTTTTTTTCACACGGTGATCTAAAAATGTCCGAATATATTTGAAGGGTGTTCTGAAATTAATGACAACTTTTTCTCTTCATTTAAAAGGATTGTTAGATTTTCCCACCATGCTCTTGACAAATATTCACCAACAGTTGTATCAACATGAGAAGAAAATTAGATTATATGTTTGTACTGGAGCAATATTTATTTATTTTTCCAAATAGTTGTGCCATAAAACTGAAAAAATATCGGCCTATTCTTGCGTTTCCTTCCACCCACATTAATGAGTCTTTAAAACCAGCCTTTTTTATCCCTAATCTTATATTTTCAGGATATACGTTATTTGTAATTGTCCAATAGGGTAGGGATGAGGAAGGAACATTTTAGAGATAATCTACCTGCATTTGCTTGGAAGGAAAGTTGGGAAGCCCGTTAGGAAAATCACCCTCAGTAGACCATCCGGGATTCACTCCCACAATCTCATCAGCAGCATGCCAGTCTAATAATAGTTTTACATATTGTATATTGATATTCTTTATGTTATGTTTGGTTCAAACCCATGTTGTCTTCAACACGCAGATGCACTTAAGTATGAACCAAGACAGTTTCTAACCGTTGACTTAAAAAAAGTATTGTGTGAAATGACTGTCAACATTGTATTGACGTCAAAAAATAGACCATGTTGGGAAAAGTCCCTTTTACAATGTTCAATGTTGTCGTACCACCCAAATCGTGTTTGCATGCCGCTGGGTGGCGCGCGTGTAGATAGATTTGCCATCCCTTGTCTAACTGACATCACGATTCACAAGCCCTCACGGTAAATTTTAAATTTTTAGCACCGGTCTTACTACCCCTTCGGGTTATACGCACTTACGCTAATGTGTAATGGTAGGGTGATTTTGAGATGAAATGAAGGATTACAGTTTAACGTGGAATCCGAACCACGTGGAGACCTGGCATTCCTCACATTCACAAGATGTCTTTCAGAGGTGAAAGGAAAAAAGGGGTTTTGGTAATCAGATAAATCTTTGCCGGGACCAAGGATTGAACCCCGGCCGCCAGCATTAGAAGTTGACACCTTATCCCTAGACCACCAGGTCACCACTCACGGGTAAAACCCATCCACACTCATACAATAGCGTAATTAGTACAAGTAAGAATAGCTGAAATGATTTTGAAATTTGGGAGAGTAAAAACTAATAAAAATAATCGTGACTCTCTTGGTGGTTCTTTTACAAGCCAGGTATTAAGCGTATATTAATGTTTTTTAAGGCTTGACATTTTTTTTATAATTATTAATATCACAATTATATTATGTTGGCGAAAAACTAGCAATTCACTAGTTCCTTTTTCCTAAACTACGCACCGATACAAAACACAACTTTTAACTACACTCAACACTGAAACTAACTAGTAATGTGGCATTTTAATTATTAATTATTGTTAATTAATTATTTCTATTAATTATTGGCTAGGATTGAGGTGCTGGAGTTTTTTAATTATTTGGGGAGCATACAGTCCTTGACGTTTCGGCATGAGGGTGCTGCACGAATCTCTCGCTATGGCTGTCTTGTGTAGAATGGGGACATTTTCTCTGCTCCCCCAACTTACCGAGTAGGACCATGCGCATCACGGGTCCCCACATTCCACATCCCTGAGTTTTCCGCTGATGTCGCAACCACCACCCCGGTGACGTCATCGAAACCCGCCCCATTATGGCGGACCGACAAGACGAGTTGAGACAAGAATGGATCGCGAGGTCATTGACATAGGCAACGGGTTTCCCCTGGCACAGGCATGCAACCACAACAGACGAGTTGAGACAAAAAAGATAAAGAGGTCATTGACCCGGGCAACGGGTTTTCCCTGGCGTCAGGTTGGCGGGCAGACAAGAGAAGTCGAGACAAGAATAGATCGCAAAACTAGTACAAGAGGTCATTGATCCTGTTTTTCTTCTCGTACCACGTGAGTCGATCGAGGAAGGAGGGGTGGCTATAAAGAGAGGAGCTCACTTGGTGTCTATTTATAAGCTTTTATAGAGAGTTCAAGAGGACAAGTTACAGAAGCTGGTAAATATTGTTGACCCCGTGTAGACCGTAAAATTGTGTGATCAAACCCGTAGATCAAATAGTACTTGTCGATAAATTAAAAACGGTCAATACAAAGTTCGGCAGGCCCCTAATAGCCTATCTAGATGGTGAGTTTTGTGTATTTTTACCCTGTCGTTTTGGTACTTTTAACAGAGGGAAAAACGTTTGTGAGCTTAATAAAGAGAAACTGGTTTTTCCCTTCACCGGAGTAAAACCCGGTTCACCTCCCATTGTGAATTTTGAACGCGTTTAAGAGACGGCGAAAAAGTGGCAAGCAGTTAACAAAAAACACATCGGGAAGCGGAGCAGTTAATGCATGTGCATCGTGGACCTACAAACCATACAGCACTTTAGCTCTCAGGTACGCTAACATGCTTAAAACCGGCTGTTTAATTTAATGTTTGTGGATCATACAATTGCGGGGCGTGCCTATATGATGTAGGAATATTCAGGGTTTATGCGGTGTGCGATAGACATGTAAATTACAATGTACAGAGCAAGGCTACATCGAGTTTTGCGACTCTACCTGTCACACGATAAGAGCGACTGATTACTACCCTACAAGAGAATCGCAGATACTTACATTTGTGTTTATGACGTATGCCGTGTACAATTTCCGCAAAGGGGAAGGTTGGGGCTGTATTTCCCAGGCCACCCCCGCCACCCTTCCGATTTCCGCACCGTCTTTCACGACACCGCAACCACCGCCCCCGCCCTCAGGATACAGTCGTACCCGCCCCAGAGCCACAGGCTTACCAGCCGTCAGAGTCACCCGGGGTCCCCGCCACCAGAGTCGTTTTTACCCCCCAGGCATCAGATACACCAGCGAACCCACCGTCAGAGTCGTCTACCTACCAGTCAGCAGAGTCACCCGCGTGCCCACCACCACCGGAGGAAAAAGTAAAGTCCGAAGAACCCGAAAAATCTTGAGGATTTAACAATGTACAAAAATTATTCAAATGTTAAAATTTAGGTGGAAACGCTCAAAAACCTACATAATTGGTCGGGGCAGTTTCGGTAACGTCTTCCTTCCAAAGTCAATCTAATATTTGGATACAAAGTGATATAAATCTAAAGCCCCGCTGTATGATATATCTTGGAGGACAAAGTGTGATGTTTAAAAGTGAATTAATAACTAGGCGTGCTCATGTGCTTGTAGCACACTGCTGGCGTTTTCGGGGGCTAGCAGCGACATTTGAAAAATACGGTAAAGTTGTGAGTAGAGCGAGTGTTTATTATTTCTCCCAGGCATATTTATTTCGCTGCATCTCCGATTGCCATTATGCCATTTAAATGCGACATTTGTGAGGGGTCCTACGCAAAGCAATCCAATTTATTCCGCAAAAATTATCAATGTCATCAACATCTCCAAATGCTGCTCCCCAAAGGATGCCTGTCTGGACGAGGAGGTATTGTGTGGTGCGTTAGACCTGATCGAAAAAGAGGAATACAACCGTATCAAGTGCTTAAACGAACTTGAGAAAAACAAAGTTATAACGTTGTGCTATCAGAAGAGACCATCAATGAACCAAATGATATTGTGCTTGAGTTTGTTGGAAGAGTATGATTGCCAGGTAAAAACTGTGGAGCCCATTTTTCAATATACGTTCTAGCGCCTCTCGCGTGTCTGAACTATTTTGGAGGTGACTTATTCCCCATTTTATAGATGGTAGATGTATTTTATTAGGGAAAAAAGAGTAATAATATCTTTTTATTGCTATTACAATTATATAATTACTTGTATTGGTCACAAGGGCCTAAATAATATTAATGCTTGTTGTTGTTGCTATGAAGTTTTAAATTAAACAATTGCTAATTGTCAATAGAAAAAATATCAATAAAATGTTATTATTTTTTAATCCCTGAGATAAGTGGGCTGGAGAATCAAAGCCTGGAAGGAGATGGCAACATTGTTGTGACTTTAGATTGCTAACCAGAGAGAAATTTAAAGGGTTGATAATGTTTTATTTGAAAAGTTTCAAAATTATCCATAATATTTGAGACTGACTTGGAATATTATATATATTAAAAAATTATAGTTTTAGAATATATATTTACGAGTATTTTCTTACCCTTAATGGGAACAAACCAGGACACGTATTTGATACATAGATTATAGATATATGTTAAGCCAAAGGTTCCGGATTCGATTCCCGTGTCCTGGTGTAAAGTTTCAATTTTCAGAATTTGATTGAATAAAAATGTTGCAAACTCTGTAGGAGAAAATGCAAGACTATAAAACATTGATTTAAATATTATCCATGTTAAATATTTATAATTTTATATATATATATATATATATATTCATTTTTAGTGTACATTCTTGAGAAGCTCAAGTTAAATAACAATAATAATGTAATTTATAAGTCTAATTGTAGTATTTTTAATTAGCCAAACTATTTGTAGCATGTAACCAAAAAATATTAAATGAATGTTATTTTGCAGAGACAAAGTTTATTAGGTTTCTATAATAATATTTCTGATTGAATATGTGAACAATTAATAAATACTATGTTTTTTTAATAAAAATAATACATAATTTTGTTGATCAAAAAAATCAGTCTGTAAATATAAACTTTAAACCAAATTGTTCTAATATATTTAGAAAATTTAAATTTTCAAAAATAAATTATTTGTAAATTACCCGAAATTATTTGGTATCTGTAAAAAATGTAGGTTAATCTTATTTATCAGGATGGTTACACTAGGGAATCTTAAATGTGTTTAAAAATTTTTTAAAGGGTGAAAAAAAATATACTTTTAAACTAATCATAGAAGCTACCGTTGAATGGTTTTACTATGGAACACCAAATATTATAATGAGGAAATGATTAAGACAAAAAATGACAATTAATCATTAACTTTGGCCCGCTGATAACGGTGATAATACTGCTTGGCTCAGTAGTGGGAGAGAGACATATTATTATGTTAAATATATATTTCTTCGGTAAAGAGGTAAAAATGATACTTTGTTAATTGGCAAACAATTTGGTTTTATTAAACTTGTAAAAACTTGATAAAAAATTAGACTTTAAGCATAACATTGACTCGCATACTTAACAAGGATTTAAAAATTAAGTAGAAGACTTGAGAGTTTAGTTAAGAGGTTTATATTAAAAGGTTCTTGTTTTCTTATTTTTATCGTCATTCTGGCAGTTGACGTTTACTCTGCAAAAAGTAGATATGATAATAATTCTTGTTGATAGATGAAACTTTATAAAAATATGATATAAACTTTATTTTGTTCTCTCACCAATGATTATAAGAAAGATAAATCTTTGAAATTATTTCTGAAAATGTATTCATTATCAACACTGTTTTGAATCAAATCTTGAAGTTTAATTGTAGGAAAAGATTTTAAATTTTCTCATTCAGTACCCCAACTGACTTAATTCTATGTGCGAAGTGGGAGATACGGTGATTTTTAAAAATATTTATGACTAATATCAGCTCTGAAATAACCTCAACTGTACATTCCATCATAAATATAAGGTCCCAATTTTTTAGAAAATATTTGTTTAAGAATGTAAACGAAAATGTCATTCTATCATTGTAACTCTTTGAAAACAAACTATATTGGTGTTTGAATTTAGACTGGCAAAGGATGTCTCTCTACCAGAGTTCTTGTTTTGGTAGCTCATAGAGCAATGGATATTATGGAATGGAAGTGGATGAAAGGCTGAGGACAGACAACCACGGCACTCTACCTTATGGACTTAAGTTTCATACCCAAGTTGCAGAAAGCGAAAACAGCTACTTCGTTTAATGCTTTACCTTTTTAAGAAAAAGTCGTGGAGGAGTCTGGTTTAAAGGCCCGTATTCAAAACAATGACCTTAGATGTGGTAGGGAAAAAAGAATTGTTCTTGAATTCATGGTTATCTTGATATTGTAAGATAATAAATTATTAAAGAGTACAGCTGGATGTAGAACATCCCAATTCTATATAGTTAGGGATATTTGTCTGTCCTCGTAAGTTATTCAAACCAATAACCTTTAGATGTGGTAGAAAATAGAATTAAGAGTATTAATGGCAAAGAGATACAAGTGAGCTTATAACATTTTGCTTGTAAGCAGATGCGGTTTCTGCAAACAGTATAACTTCAAGTCACCAGAGGCATAATGAGTAAAAATTTAGTTGTATCCTTTGCATTATCTACTTTGGTGTGTCTAATTTCGATTTATGACTTAGCT
Organism: Timema cristinae; assembly: GCA_039000515.1. Taxonomy (NCBI): domain Eukaryota; kingdom Metazoa; phylum Arthropoda; class Insecta; order Phasmatodea; family Timematidae; genus Timema; species Timema cristinae. The sequence continues at coordinate 11,537 of JBCFYV010010122.1, read as the reverse complement.
TATTTTTTCACTGAAATGTCACTTGTACCCCCTTTCATTTTAGGCTCCTCAATTGTTCTTGGATTCGTGGTTATCTTGTATTATAAGATAACAAATTATATATGGAGTACAGCTGGATGTAGTATTTTCCTAATTCGATCCAGTTTTGATATTTGTTTGTTCTAATGAGTTATTTAAACACTTCAAAAACATCCTATAGATATAAAATTCGTAATTTCGATGGGTCTTAAATAAATAAAATGTTTTCTAGAAAAGTATTTATATATATATATATATAAGGGTTTAAAAATAGCGTATCAAATAAGGCCAGCAATGTTGAAAATTAATAATTTCGTTTTCCAAAATCTAAATTCTTACAATTTTAAATTTTATAATTTGTTCTAACCCATTTACACATATTTATGTTGTGACACTTTTTTTACTAGCACCAAACAAGAGAGATTTCAAAATACTGTGCATGGAGAAGTTATAACTTAATATTTTTAAAAAAAAGTAAGCTTTTTTAAAACCATCCAGATTTTATTCTATTGACAAATTGTGTATTTTTCAGTCTACTTTAGCGTTTAGAAACACATTTTTAACTAATAAGGGATTAATAATTAAACATAATCTAGGATTTGGGTACTTTTCCCTTTGATTAGTTTTATATGCTAAAAATAAAAATGATACTTTATTGATTACCCAAGCAAAGAAAGGCCACACCCGATATAAGTTTTAAAAGCTATAAACTAATCTTAATTTAAAACGGGTGGCTCAAGAAATATTTTCTCATGATAAAAATATTATCTCAAACAATGGCTAAATTTATTTGATTTTGAATCGAAGAAAATTTTCCTTGGGAGGGCTGAAACCAATTATGTTATACCAGCCTCAGTACACCCAACCGGGATTTGAACCTCAATATCCTCGTCCTCAGATGTCTAGTCTATTGGGAAATGACGGCATAGAACATTCGACCCTTGAAGCTCATCTTCCTAGAGTAAGAGAGAACCATCTTGGTCTAGTGGTTTACATTCCTTGTTACTAGTCTAGAGGCTCCAGATTTTATTCCTGATAGTACCATAGGTATTTTTTCTGAAAGGGAAGTATTCAATGGTTGCCATCTTTGGTTAATTATGCTTAAGTTAGATTTAAGACTTCTACTGGCAAAGCATACTCATCATCATTATCATCACATCACCACATCGGGGTGAAGTAACCGTAAATACAGGGGGGCCCACAATTTTGGAAAACGGTTACATACACGCCACTGCCAGTAAAGGACAAGAAATGTCTACCCGACAAACCCTAGAGTTATGCTAAAGAAGAAAAAACTCAATGAACTTGAATAGTTTTCCGGGAGCAGGTATGTGATTCGGTTCGATTACTGGTGATTGCACTTGGGGTGGCTTCTCAAATTGTTTTCCTCCCTCTGTTTTTCCCATTCTTTAGATTAGGGATTTTTGAATCATTTAATTAAAATATTACTTATTTTGTGAGCTATAACTATTAGACTTTGTATTTAAAACCCAACGGGTAGTAAGAAACGTAGAAATAAAGCTAACGAGATGTAAGTGGTTGATATGTCATTGCTTGGATAAAAAATAAAAAAATACAAAAAGGAGGGAAGAAATTAAAGTTCCCCTTTTGCCCCTCCCTAGCAAAAAGCGATATAAGCTATCGTAATCAACGAGAAAGGATAATCAAATCAAAAGTATAGCCCAAACATTTTATTTGAAGTTAGATGGAAAAATCACATCATTTTCAAATTGTTCCAGGGTACCCAATCAAGACTAAAGCCCAGCCTTCCGACTCAGAGGTGGCACTGTAATCACACAACCAACTCTGTAGTCCTAATCAAATTATATCTCAAAACTGGGACATTTATTTCAAATGCTCTAAATCCCTTGAAATCATGGCAGTACCCCCAAAACACTGAATATCCGAGGTTGTTTGCATATATTATGTTTTTTTTTAATCAATGTTGAACAAGCACAAACATTTACATTCACATTTTTATATAGAATGTGTTTTCCAGGATCGGAATGGAAATATTTAATAACAGGAACAATTGTAAATATAAGATAGTTTACGGTACTTAAAACATCTGTAACAATTAAAAATATATGATTTATATATAATGACAAAATTAAAATTAGTCCATAGGCACCGATAATGGTTTTTTTTAATATATTAATATTTAAAGTTTATAAAATATTCATAAAGTAAAAAGCATTTAAATTTTAATAATAAATTCATTGTCACATTTTTTTTTTGTAAAATTATAAAGTCCAAAATATTTTATAAAATAAAAAAAATTACAGTACGTATATTTAAAAAATTTATTATGACATGACGAAATTTGTATACTTAGTTTAACACGGGAAGCCAATATGTTAAGTGTTAAAACTAAATGCGAGGTCTATAGCAGAAAACCCGCCTCGGTGGGGTAGTTAGCTAACACGCTGGTTTTTTGTTTAGCTAGACTGCCGAGAATGTGGAGATCAATGTTTGATTCTCACTCGGGTGAACTGGGGATGGTTCTTTCTATAAATTTTTTTGCATTCTCCCTCCACGCCAATTTTGGGCTCACCCCCTATTTATTCAACCTTCCCATTCATAAACCTATTAGCGTAATTTGTACTTAAGCGTATAACCGAACGGATAATAAGACGCCGTGCTAAGTTGATTTATAAGTCTATAGCAGAACCATCAATAATACAAATTTAAAATTATTTGGGAAATCAAAAATTTCACTCCTATTAAAAGTATAAATTGCATCCTTTATAAATTTGCACAACCACACCATATTTGTGTGAATTTATATTGTTAAATTCTACTAATATTTTGTTTTAAAAATCTAAAAGTTTTGTGCACCCAGTGAACACAGAAGGTAGAAGTCTTTAAACCCTTGACTCATTGTACTATGGCCCTATCTTATAAGCTACGACATAGGGGAACAATCCAATGTAAACTTGCTACCTTTCAAGGGTGAATGTAGTGTACATGGTTAATTTTTTCCTAGCAATAACTGATGTATTATTCAAACTCAAATTAATTTTATAAACTTTTAAACCCTGCTTTGGTGGGCCAGTAAACTAGATGAAAGGGTTCATTTATTTTGGGACTCGCCAGTGACGGGGACGGTCAAGTATATTCTAATCATGGCTAGATGTATTTGGGTGCTTTTCCCCTCAAATTTTTCCCCACTACCCACCTATGCATGTGGTGGTATATTTACCCTAAATGTTACCTTCCTTGTACCTCAACGATTGGATTAAGCCCATCTGAGGAAATAAGTATAAGTGCTTACACCTCAGATGGGTAGTAAGATGCGATGAAAATAAAATAATAAATTTTAAACAAGCCGGTTTTCATTAATATCAATGTTTTTATAAAACTTTTTAGTTCAAAGAGTTTAATATTAACAATCATTGCTGCTGTCCCCAAAAATTCTCATCATAAACAATTAACTTGAATCCAATGTTTTGTGGTGTACATTTTTAATTATACCATAGTTAATAGATATATTTCAATTAAGCACGGGAATGGAAGTTATTTAAATAACAGAGGTTGAATATATATTTTTAAAATGATGACTGCACGGTAATTCTATGGTTATTTTTCAACAAAACACGTATTTCAAACTCGAACTAAGGCATTAATATAGTATGGTTTTGTTTTCAGGGTACAGAGAGTCTAGGTTTCGAATCCTTGCAGAACGTACTTGGATGTTATTTGAATGGTTTTACAATCTTCCCAAAGGTATTCACTGGGTTTTCCAGACTGTAAAATAAAATAAAGTTTGGCTAGGGTTTCTTCTTGATGTGTTTAGAGGTATGAACCTTTCAGTGAATAAAAACTACCAAAGTGGTGGTAAAATTTTGGATGTGGCTAAAAACATTTTTAAGTTAGTTGTATGTATTTCTTACTACTTAGTAATAAAATGTGTTGTCTTAAATTCAACCCTTTGCTTACAAAATATATTGATTGACCAGAGTAGATATTAAAATATTTTATAAAGTTATTTGCAAAAGACTAAAGCAGGACACATAAAGTAAACCCACACAAATTTATTTAAAAATTGGAAGTTCAATCAATCAGAAATATATTTTATAATATATTTCTATACTAAGTAAATTAACTATATAACTTCAAATTAAAATGTAAATTTATGAACAGGTAAAAACAAAAAATTATTTTGAAATACAAAGGTCAAAAATTATAAAAAAAAGGTTCTTCTTAAATATGTTTTTTATGATTTAGTAAAATTGCAAATTAATCATGAAGTTTGTTAAAATGATTCATTTTAAATCATTTAAAAAAAAAAGAACACTAACGTCGTTAAATAATATTTTTTCAATATTTTAATATTTTAAAACATTATATGCACCCTTAAAAACAAATTTTTAAAAAAACTACTCAAGTTTAGATTACGGAAATGTCAGGAAATAAGCATCAACGTAATGCATTTTCTTAGTGGGTTATACTCTGGTGGAGTTTTTTTTACCAAACCTTCAATAGGGTAGTAATGGGAAAGGAAGCATTTAGTGGTAGTATGCCCGTTTCTTGTGTGGGGAAATTTGAGTGGAAAACCATTTAGGAAATAAATCACCCCCATTAGATCGAACTAAGATTCAACCCCCGATTTCCCCGTCCTCAGCAGGGCTGTGGTAACATGAGAGTGACACCTTAGACCATTGGGCCACTTAAGTAGTTAGGTGGATTCTTAATTATAAATCAATGGGGATTTATTGAAATATTACAATTATTCTTCTTTGAATGACAATATTCTAAAAATGAACTAAAAATGTATCTTTGAGTATTTATATCCCCATTTTCTTAGAAATAATACCTCTAGAAAACCTTGTCCTAAATAAGGCTGTTCCCGGGGTTTAAACTTTAGTAAGTGGTAGTGGATCAAAAACTAGCTCAAAATGGTTTTGAAAACTTGCTCTTTTAGCTTCATTTTCGTGCAAGCCAGCAAAAAACTAAATAAAAACAAAATAGGTAGGTAATTAAAAAAATATTTTACTAATTCATTTTTTTCAAATGATGGCCCCCAGCCCGAAGAAAAGCATTGCACCTATCAATGACGGAACAAATTGCTGACCGACATTGTGCGACTGTTATTTCTTAGCATGGTGGCGTTGTTATTTGTCAAATTTATTTATAATCATTTAACAACACTTAATAAAATTTCATTACTTCCAAAGTTTAGCCGTCTAACCTAAGAACACCCTGTATAGTAGACACATAGTATTAAGAACGGCCTTTGTAAAGACAGTTCTTAAGAAAATTGGGCTGTAGGTTTTACTCCATATTTAATGATAAATGAGGTATAGAACAATATTTGGAACTTATAACTATCAAAAATCTCACCCATAGTTACCCATTCTGACTGAAGGACTACCACTTTATTATACACTGAATTATATCACTGAAAAATAATTCATCACTATAATTTTGTTTGGTGACTTTATTACTCAAAATGTTAGAGAGGTAGGACCAAAATAAAACACTTTAACCATAAATTTTGGAACATTATGAGGCTACAACAGGCAAAAATTGATCTAATCTTCCTGATTCTGACTCACCCCAACAACCATTGAACTGAGTGCGTTATCATTTTCTGCTGGCACGGTGCGTACCTAATACAAAAAACAATATTATTAGCACCGCGTCTTACTACCCGTTCGGGTTATACGCACTTACGCTAATTTGTAAAGGTAGGGTGATTGTGAGATAAAATGGAGGACCTAATTTTAAACGTGGAATCCTAAACACGGTGGAGGTCTGGCTTTCCCCACATTCAAAAGATGTCTGGTCAGAGGTGAAAGAAGGGTTTGGAAATCAGATAAATCTGTGCCAGGACCGGGGATTGAACCGTGGACTCCAGCACAGAAGTCCGACACCTTGCCCCTAGACCACCAGGTCACCTAATACAAAACAGTGTGCCGCCAAAAATTTAGCTTTGTAAACCTACCGTGAACTTATAAAGTTTGAGTCAGAAGGTTGGGTAAAATGGAGAGAACTTTGGGGGCTAAAAGGGAAGAAGGATGGATAGTTCATGAAAAAAAAAATTAATTATGAACTGTTTTGGGGCATGAAACCCTTTCCCTTTTCTAGCTGTGCTAAAAAGGATACCTAATTTAATTACAAATTCTTAAGAAAATTCAAAAAATTAGAAGAATAATCAATTTAGTTCATACATTTTAATCAAACATAGAGTAATAATTTTTACATAATAGACCTAAATTAAAATACAAAAGAACACCATATTTTAAAAGTAAGCCAAAGCATTAGAATAATATATTCTTATTCTAGACTTTACAACTGGAACTATGGTTGGCTTTACCCGTTAGGACACTAGAGCATTGTCTAACTAAAACTATTTTAAGTAGCAGTACTTTTAGTTATATTTCTTTTGACACAGAAGACATAATATTATGTACCATACCCTAGCATTCATTTTTTTTTTGTATCGAATTTTCAGATGAAGGTGGTGAAAAGATTTTATTTTTGGTTTAGAGTGAGTGCTGTGGTAAAATATGTTTATTTCTTATTAATAAAGCAATTATTGATATTTTAATTATAATATAATATAATATATAATAATATATAATAATTTAAAATATAATATAATATATATAATTATAATATAATTATAATAATAATATAATAATTATAAGCTAAACCGTCAGCTAGAGCTTGTAGAAAAGGGATAAAAAATTAAGATGATTTTTTTATCATTTCATTTTTTTCTTTTTTCAAAATATTAGCTATGTCACTGGAAGGTTGGACCTGGCTACGAGTTGAGCCACGACGTCTTGCTGATAGGTAATGTGCGCTCAAAGTCAGAGGTCCCTATTTTGAATTTTATCACCCTTGCATTTTTTTAGCACCACGTCTTACTACACATTTGGGTTATACTCTTACGTACTAATTACGCTAATGGTTTAGGGATGAGGAATGTTATATTTTTATAGGAAGTGTGCCAGCATTTTCGTAAAGGGAGAGGTGAAAACCATTTTGGATACACCCTTAGTACACCCAATCAAGATTAGAACCTAGGTCTATTTGTTATCAGCAATCTTATTTGCTACTAGAATAGCGCGTTAGACCATGTGGTCACTGAAGCGAGTCTTGCGTCATTAAAAACATTTTTACCCTAATCGTTGAGAGCGAGAAATAGACGTAAGTCTTGTCTAGGCTAGTCGATTATTTTTATAACCGCGCCTCACAAAACTGCTCAGGTTATACGCATGTGTGATAATTACTCCAGTTTAGTAGGATGTAGGAGGAAGCATTTTAGACCACCATTTGCGTGGAAGGAGAGTGGGAACCCATTTAGTGAAACCCACCTTAGTAGACCGCACGTCTGGTATTAAAATCCCCATCTCCCTGTTATCAGCACGCAAGTTTAACACAAGAATGATGCCTCAAACAAATCTGCCACTAAAGCTGGTCTAGTCTGGTTTGCTGGTGACGAGGAAATCAAGGTTTGAATCCTAGCCTGTGTACTGACTGTATTTTCCCCCCCCCCCCCCGCCCCCTGTTCTCTCCACGTTAATATGGTAGGCTACACTTCCTCTTATTTCAACATTTCTCAACCCTTACACAATAGCATAATAATAGGTCCACAAATGAATAAAACCCGAACTTGTAGTAAGATATGGTGACGAAATAATGTGCGTATTGTATTCCCATTCAAAATTTTGAAGATGTAAGTCCATACACAACATACTGGATCAGAGTCAAGAATGATAGAGCATCATAAATGTTATTATTTGAAAGAGGGAACTCCAAGGTGTTGATAATACGTCCATACATGTAAAGTAGATAGATTTGCCTTAAACTATTGCGTAATGTTCACTAATTCGATTTTAACAGTATTTGGATTTGTTAGCCTTTTATTTATTTTTACTTAATTGCTCCTTAGCATTAGGAACATGAAAGTTCATTGCCGCGCTTACAAAAGTACGCAACCTATCCATTATCTTGAACTAATTATATCCAGTCCACCTCATAACACCTTCTCTCTTTCAGGTCCATTATAATGACATCCTCCATCTGCATATTGCGTTTTCCCAATGGTCTCTTCAAATGGGTTTTGCCAGTCAATACTTTGAACACGGTTCTGGATTCTTCCATTCGTGCTGAATGTCCTGCCCACCAAAACCTGCGAGATTTGTTTACCCGTAACAATGTCATGTGTTGAATAGAGGGTATGTAACTAATAATAATAATGCAGTCTCGTCCTACATTCCCCCAATTATAGTCATCCCTTTTCAGACCAAACTTGCCCTAAGTACTTTATTTTTCAATGCCCTGAGTTTCTTATGATCACCATAAAGAACTAGGTCTTTCAGTTTTAAATTTCTGAAAGTTATAAGAAAGAACAATATTTTGGCTAATATATTAAATTAAAAATGGTTTCTTTCTTAGGAATATTATTTAAATTGTTATGTGGATTGCCATTTAGCATAGCTAAGAACTAAACAACAGCGTATTATGTGTATGAAATAGCATGTTTCTGGAATTTTAATAAAAACTCTAGCTGAGCTAAACATTCAAATTATATAGTGTATACAGGCTGATTCGTAATTGTGTAGAGTAAAGTGGTGCAGTGAATCTACAGTGAAAAAGAAACTAAATATCACGTAGAAACATATTGCTGGAACCGCCTCGTTCTTGAGATATGGTTGTTTTAACATGCGCATGCGCTAGTCAGTGTGCCGGAGACATGGAATGTCACACTCAGTTACTTGCAATGAATGAAAGTGGCCAGTAAGATGAGGGACCAATATATAAATGAGGAACTGACAGATATGATTCTGATTTATATAGAGGAACGAAATAATCTCGCTGCCCTGCTCATACGTATGCTGCACGATTTAATAGCCGACGACAGCCACACTCAAGAAAATGTGTGGGACTGAATCGTTACTGAGGGAAACCGATCAGTTTGCACCTCTTATGGTCAACGCTTGTAGAACATGAAATCGCAAGACCATTAACATGCCAGAGGCCATCCTGCATTTTGTTTTATGTTCACCGGATAAAAGTACAATGCGATTATCCTCACGTCATCACCTCTCACAGACTTTCATGTGAAGAACAGTACATTATCAATTATGGTACCCTTTCCATTCGAAACCAGACCAGAAGTTGAACTCAATTCTCGATTTCAAACGCCGTAGGACATCCTGCGAGTGTCTGTTGCACCACCATGCCACAGATCCACAATTCCTTAGCAGAGTACTTGCAATGGTTGAAACAACATTTACCAGAAATTGCAGTGTCAATCTACGTAACTGGCACATTGGGCTGACACAACTCCAAATCCCGTCCTGGAGGTTCATTCAAAATACCAATTCTTCATTAACGTTTTGGTGGGTGTTGTAAGTGATATTATTCTTAGACCAGATAAAATGCCAGCATTATTACAAGGTGAAAATTACTGACACTTTCTGCAGATCGTTCTCCCCCAACTACTAGAGGATGTTCTAGTGGTAGCGTGGCTGACCATGTGGCTAATTCAGGGTGGAGTCCTGCAAATTACGACCGTGCAGAGAGAGACGCACATTTGGACGAATACTATCCCAGGCGATGGATTGGACGCAATGAGCCTGTTGAATTGCCGGCACGATCTTTCGATCTCACACTTAGCGACTCCTGGTTGTGGGGCCACATAAAGGGAATTGTGAACTCTTAAAGGCATAACACGGTAGAACATCTATGTAATGCAATTTTGGCTGTTGGAAATATGATCTGAGACATGTCACACATCTTCCAACAAACACGACAGTCATGGCGCAAAAGGACTGAACTGTGTTGTGAATGCAATAGTGCACACGTCAACATCTATTAACGTGCAATGTTGCATTACGAAGTTAAAATAAACTCGACAACATAACAGTATTCTTTGTATAACCTGTTTCTGTTAGTATCTCTATAAATAAGTGGTCCGGCAACATTTAGTTATGAAACTTTTAAGTTTTCTTTTTTAGTGTTGATTCTCTGCACCATTTTATTGTATACAGTTTACAAATCACACTGTAAATTGCTTGTGTTTATAGTTTTTACAAAATGAGCTCAACTATAATTCGGATCAATACATAAAACGAATGCTAAGCCTACTTTGAACCCCGAATAAATTGTTCATTTTTATTGTAAGATAGTATAGTTTTCATCCATTAATAATGTTCAAAAATTCAAATTATTAAGTGGATTGAAATTGTTTGGATGGCAATAACGATACCATTTGCAAATGGACATATTCATGAATAGTTAAATGAATCTCGATATAATTGTTAGTTTCATAATAATTAGATATATACAGATAGTAGCGTAATCAAAATTCTAATTTTATGAATTGATTACGAGGAGAGTTATATACCTCATTTTGAAATCTTAAAGGTATAAATCCGGTCTCTGATGTACAAGATCAGTAAACGTATATAATATTACATATACTTTATAATTATATCAATTGATCAAAATGTATTTAATGATTTGGCATGTTTTACCAAGCAATTCACTGATAAATTTAATCTATGTTGTTCTATTTATCCGTCACATACATTATTTACAAGCTCAAATTGGAGAATACTAATGAATAAAAAAAAATTAATGTACATAAATAATCTTTCACAATATTAATATTGCTTATATGGGCTCTATCATACGTAGCCCAATTGTAGAAAGATTAGCCAGTGCTAAATAACCGTTGCCTAAGGAACGCTCAAATGTACTAATCATATATGCTTTCCTTGCAAGATCTATGTCCTGAATGAGATAAGATGATGGTGATAATGAGTATGAGCGTGTAGAATCAGTAGAAACACTTCCTATCTTAAGCCTAATTAAACAATTTCTTGTGTCCGTTGCTTTTTATACTTATATTTATCATATGGCCTTACTGACTGGGAGGACATGACATGCCTGTATGTAGACTAGTCCAGAGCGTTGCTTGGGTACACGGACGTACACCCATGGAAATTGTCTACGCGTAAATACAATTGGACCTTGTGATGATATTTAATATGGAGGTGTAAGCCAGTGTGAGTCGTAAACCTAATTTAAGCCTAATTTACCAATAATAATGAGACAATTCCCCTTAAGAGAAGAATACCCTAAGTACCAGCCTGGTATCGAGCTCGGGACCCTAGGCTTATAACCAGGGGAAATGACCACCAGACCATGGGTTCGGGGGTTCGGTTGTATTTTGAGACGAATCCTATTAAATGAATACATTTAAATCTATTGTTGATAATGTCTTGCCATTTAGATAACCTATTTAATTTAACATAACTAGCTTAGGCCTTCTAAATGTCGTTTTTTATTATTTCTACAAAAGTTGGTGCTGACATTTTATTAATTTGCAGGTGTTTAGTAAACAAATGAAAGCAATATGCAAAAAATAAAATATATTTATTTATATTATCAAATTTCCCAGCATACTTGGGCGCACCATTAAAGGCATCACTATCGTTTTATACAGTTTTCGGGAGACGAAGAAGTAAGTTGAAAATTCATACAACGGCACTGAGGCA
>JBCFYV010010121.1:0-17229 GCA_039000515.1 Timema cristinae | reverse complement strand
TAATATTCGGAAATCCCACATTAAATGGGGATTGACAAATTTAACTCGATTGACTCATCCAACTTGCCCTAAGAGAGAATTGGCTGTAGCAAATGATCTGAAACCATGCCGAGATAATAAATTTTTATTATTTGTGAGTAATTTTAGCATATACCTTAGATTAACTTGGAAAAAAAAAAGTTAGCCCTCGCTGGCTGCATTATGGTATAGCTTATAAATCTCGAACAAACATTTTAGTACACGCACAGAAGAGAAATAGCTTCTTATCAAATAATATTTTTCATGAAACACAGATTCAACCTCCTGTCCACAAATTTATAATTAGGTCATCCTTAAATCACTTATCACTATTTTCTTTCATTTTTCTACTATCGTCCTCCCCCTGTTACACCAAGTAAACACTTATCTCATGACCCCTGTTTTACGTAACTTTTCAGCTCAAGAGTGAAAAGTCATTATTTCATTATTATTTCTGGATGCAAAAAGAAATGGTTAACTTGCATTTTAAACACCATACCTATTTGGAAGTTATCTTATAAGTATGTTTACTAGCGCTGAAAACATGAACAAGAATATTGTTTTTTCAACATTAAACTGTAAGTATTATTAGTGGCTAATGAGGAAATAGATTTTAAATGAACGCTGAAAAGAATAAGTATAAGAACACACATATAACACAAATTAGGAACAATAATTTGGATGATTACTGCGGACAACATATTATTTCACATGGTTGAGTTTAAATACTTAGGAACCATTTTGACTAGCAATTATACTTCTATAAAGCACATGGCTGAATCATTCACTGACATTGTTTACCCACTTCCAGACGAGCTAGAAACTTGAAATCTGGCAAACTTTTAGCTTTAGCCTGTAACCAACAGTTAAAAAATTTAATTTGTAATCCCCGAAAAAAATTCAAAATGGCGGAGCAACTTTAAGGTCGGTGCGGACTTTTCTTTGTAGGTCTCTTGTGGCTAAATGGTAAGATCTATCAAAAAACGGCACTAGAATTACATTAGTTTACATCCACTTGCAAAGAAAACTCAATGGGAGGGAAGGGGGCAAAGCCCCCAGCGAGAAAAGAGAGTATTATCAGATATAATATTGTAATTAGGAAAGTACTACAGTCGATAAATGTATGTATTAGTCGGTCAATAAGTTGCTGACATCTCGCCTGTTGTCAAGGTTGTCTGTATGGGTGTGTAGCGCGGTCTCTTACCTTACATGACCAAAACAAATTTAGGGTATTCGAAAATAAGGTGCTTGGGAAGAGATTTGGGCCCAAAAAAGCTTAGGATACTGTTAGGGGGGAAAGCTGCTTAATGCTGAGCTACACACCTGTATCATCACAAGAAATGGTTGGGTAACAATTATCATAGATTTCAGTGGGCAGGACATGCGTGCAAAGGGGGAAAAAATAGTTTAAGGTATTAATTGTAAACCCAATGGAAAGGGCCCTTGGAGAGACCAAAGTAGGTGGGAGGTAAACATTAGAATGGAGCTGAAAGAGTGGGGGTTTTAAAGAGGTGGGGCTGGATAGAACTAGCTCAAGTAGAGATTTGGGGGTAAAGAGGTGGACTGGTTTAACTAGTCAAAATAGATATCAAGTGTAATGGGTGGAGGATATAACAGCTCAAGATAGATTTGGTGTAATGAGTGGATACTAGATAGAACTAGCTAAAGATAGAGATAGGTGTAATGAGGTGGATAGATAATATCTAGTCAAGATAGATATTGAGTGTAATGAGGTGGACTAGATAGAACTAGACTAACAAGATAGAGATTGGGGATAATGAGGTAGAATGGATATAACTAGTCATGATAGAGATTTGGGTTAATGAGGTAGACTGGATATAACTAGCTCAAGATAAGAGATTGAGTGTAATGAGGTGGACTGATATAACTAGCTCAAGATATGAGATTGGGTGTAATGAGGTGGACTAGATAGAACTAGCTCAAGATAGATATTGAGTGTAATGAGGTGAACTAGATAGAACTAGTCAAGATAGAGATTGGGTGTAATGAGGTGGATGATATAACTAGCTCAAGATAGAGATTTGGTGTAATGAGGTGACTGATATAACTAGCTCAAGATAGAGATTGGTGTAATGATGTGGATGAATATAACTAGCTCAAGATAGATATTGAGTGTAATGATGTGGACTGGATAGAACTAGCTCAAGTCAGGGGATTGGGTGTAATGAGGTGGACTGGATATAACTAGCTCAAGATAGAGATTGGGTGTAATGATGTGGACTGTATGAGCTAGCTCAGGCTAGGGGTAGGGTGTGTACTTTTTTAAGTGCGGCAACTAACTTTTGAGTTGCTAAGCCTTAGAGCAGTGATTCCCAACCTTTTTTGTTGGAGGGAACCCTTGAAATATTTCAAAAATCTCAAGGTACCCTACCTGGCTGACATATAATAGTTAGACAGGGTTAAATAAATAAAGACATGAACAAATTGCAACCCATCCCTTAATATCTAAAGGTGAGGAAGATCTGAAATCAGCAAGAATGTTACCTGGTTGAACAATATAAATTTTATTGTAAGAAAAACAACAATATTAAAATATATTAATAAGGCACAATCTGTGCGTGAAGCGCACCTCTCCGTTAACCATCGGAGTCTATTAGATAACATAAGTAAACAATCATGAAACCTCCTTAGGAGAGTCAAAAACGACACTAAACGTGTCGGGCCCAAAATCTAAACACAACTCCCAGTTCGGGATCGTAACTTTATGAACCTTAGTTCCTTGGCCGTTTAACCTACTAGTATTATATACAGAATAAGACGTACGGCATAACCGTAACCCCCGCGCAAACAGTTACCACGCCAAGTTCAAAGATTACATTTAAAGATGCATGTCACACCAATCAATAAGCCCCTAATGTAAAAGTAAACTAAGCAACATAGCAACTTCCAGTATTTAACCCGATAAATAAAAGCTGAGTTTAAATACGCTAAACTAAAAAGTGAATTATTAAAAGCGGGTTTCGAACCCGGGCGCACAGGCAAACTCTCAGTGCTCTAACCATAAACAACAATTTGCTTAAAAAAACTAACAAATAAAGTTTGGGCTTGGCCCCCAAATTTAGGCGGTGACGAAGGGCGACGGCCTCTCTACATGCCGCGGTAAGCGCATGGCATTGCAAGTTTCAACAATACAATAATAAGGTTTTAAGAACCAGAATGATAATTCTGACAAGAATGCCCCCATGACGCCGAAACTGAAATTTAGATATGTATAACAATAATCCCCAAGGGACCTAGGTCGCCGTTCTCACTCTTATCCACAAGAAGGTGGGGTAGTAATTGACCTACGTTCCCGGCGTAGCTTTATATACAAAATATAGTTCCCAGAGTGGGGGTAAGATCGAAGGAGATGGAAGGTAGAAGAAACAAAAACAATGGAAGGAATGATTTGCTTCGAGAACAATATCGAAGCGCCCAGATGCTGCGCGGGCCGGAGACGGAACTCTCTTCTTTCTTCGGCTGGCTGGACACGTGTTCGATTCTTGCAGTCGGTCAAGTCGGCGCGTCTTCAGTTGTTCAGTATTACTTCGGAGAGCGGAGGTCAGTGATAGTGTTTTTGTGTGTCTTCCGAGAGCGGCCCCGGGGGGGGTGAGTGTTGACCCATTGATATTTCATGTAACTCGTTACAAAATATTATACAAGTATTTACTGACTATTAATATTAGCTTATAATATTACTGTTGTAAAAAAATTACTAACATTTTTAAATTTACATCTAGCTTACTGGTTATAAACAAAATTTGGGGTAATATTTTTCAATTTTTTGTGTTATTATAATTTTTTTTTATAAACTCGTTAACGAAAGAATAGGTTACATTTTTTTAATTAATTCTCAGCTGAAAATAATACAAGTTCAATCGAAAAAACAATGATTCCCACTGTCACTTAATTTAATGTGAAATTTGGCTTGCATTTTTTTAACATAACTTATTTGTGGTCGTATCTTTGATAGGCACACACAAAGGGTTTTTTTCCACAGAAACAGTCTATTCCTCTTTTGTTTTATATTCTTAAACCAATCACACAAGTAAGTGTTGTAGCAATATGTTTATAGCTTTTGGGAGAGGGCAGAAAATCTGTTTACACTGATATCCAAAACAGATCTGATGACAGTTCATTAAATTTAATTTTTAGCGTTCGGCCCTACTTCAGTTCAGTCAATTGTTATCTTCCTGCCAGCTAAATAATTTTCTGAACTGCTAGGGAATTTGTGAAAGGGTTCTTGACCCAATCTTTACTCTCCTTTCCCGATGACAAAGAAGGAATTACTTGGCAAGATTTTCACCAGAGATTCCATGTGGCCGGAAAATTTGGGGCATAATGGTTTCACGGTGGTTGTCAGTTGTAATGCCCCTTAAGATGAGAAAATAGGGATACAATTTCAAAATTACCCCTTTTAAAGAGGTTTTTTCCAAACGCCAATTTTATTTTTGAATGCTACAAGTTTGTCTGTTTCACGTCAAAATATTTTCCTTGGGAACTTGCATGTTGATGTTCAACTCTTTAGGTTTCGTAAATACGAGTATCTGCCAGGTATAGGCCTACTAGTTTCAGGAGCCACGATTTGTCCTCAAGATAGTTGGAAAAATTATTTTTATTATTTTCTCTGAAGAAAATCTCGAGCTGCTTCGTAGTTCAATATGTGTGTCAACACTTTTCCCTTAAAAAAGCCATTTTAAATTTTCGGTGTGTAGAAGAAGTCACGTGACGTTGGCCTTTACCCATGTTTTCCACAATTTGGGTGTAACATGCGGGACTGCAGAGGACGCTGCTTAATAAATTTAAACCCTTGTTAACAGCTGTATTGAAAACATGTTTCAAATCTTCTCTAATCGTTTTGAAACCAGAACTTCTCTATGAAGAAAGCATGGGTCGTTATTAATGTCTGGATTATTTTCTTTGACAGAGTAACAAATCCCTTTGAGCCAAAATCATTGAGGGGGTGCCATGTGCATTTTCCCCAATACAACGACCCCTTGATAAGCCCGGGTACTAAAATAAAATACGTCAGTTTGCATACATCTTGCCCACGGCAAGTAGTGTTGTAAGTAGTAGTAGTAGTTAGTAGTAGTAGTATGTTAGAAAGCTTTAAAATAGTTAATTAAACACTATCACACAAACCCAAAATATTAAGTGTCATTAAGCAACAAAAAATAACAAATTATCGTTTCACTTATTGAGATGAACAAATTTTTACTATCTCATAGAAATGATCACGCAATTTGCGCGAGTAAGGAAAAAACATTGCAGTGTGGGTCGCACATGTCAGCCGTATTTAAGAAAATACACCTAAATTTCTCTCATTTTTTAAAAAAACTTCAAAAATATCTAACAAATTAAACATTCAAATGCTTCTTTGTTTATCTATATGTCACGTTGAAACCTTATATTTAATTTTTGTTTAATAATTTTTTTAAAAAAGGTGGCAATGTTTAGTATTTTTTCGCAAGCTTTTGCAAATTCTCACGTAACCCCCGGAAGGGGCTTGCTGAACCCTGTTTGGGAATCACTGCCTTAGAGAAAGTAAGAATGTAAGTATATATCGGGTTTCGTAGCATTTGGATTACCTACCCTCTCCCAAGTTAACAAATCGATTCTAACCCAAAAGATATAGTTTTGAAATTCGTTGCCCCCATGAATTATTCGAATACTTCTTACTTCCAAAAAGTTTAAAGCTTGCGTGCCGAGTTTAAGATAATGTTTTTTAGAAAATTCCAAAAACAAAAATGAATATGGCGGATTCAAAGTAGCGGATAGAATCAGGCTGAAACTTTTTAAAAGAACCATCCATTTTCTAAACTTTAAACTATTATAGTACGGTGAAACTTTAATTTGTTTTAACTCATTAAAAACCAAATATTTATACTGTTTCACTCTTCTTTATTTTTTATTACAACCAACAAAAAAATTGTTTGAATATTGTGTATAGATACAATTTAACTCAATCTTTTAAATAAAATCAGCTTTTAACACATGTTCAGATTATTTCTCTACTTTGACAGGTATTTGTCAACCTACTTTCAAATTTTGTAAAACAATCTAAAACCAATAAAGGATAAATAATAATTAAATTTAAGATTAGGTTTATATTTCCCTGTGGCTAATTTTTTTATAGATTGCCCGTATAAATAACGGATGGGTATTTTACACCAGTTAGTAAACAATAATGTAGTTTTACATGTGATTGTTGTAATGGCGATCACTGTCTCACCAAAAAGATGAGTGTTTTTTTTTTCACTTTTTTTTTTGCAATTTTTTTAACCAAACAAAATTTTTGGGAGCAATTATTTTTTTGGAATGGTAAATTCTCCAGCATGAAAGGGACGTCGTTGGGCCCCTTGGAGGGCCCCAAAAAAAAAAAAGGCCCTTTTAGTTAAAAGGTTTTAAAAAATGGGGCCACTGTTTCCCCCTTAAAACTTTTTTAAAACTTTATTAAAGGATTTTCCAACCCCTAAATTGGTTTGGGGGAAATTTTAATTTGCATTTTTGTTCTTGTTTAAAATTTTTTTTTTGCTTTTGAACCACACAGTAATTATTACTGTTTAGAACCATTTAGAATATTTTAATTGCTATTTAAATCTAAGAAACATGTGAACTAGGTTATGAAGTTTTATAAAACGAATAAATTTGGGGGCTTAAGTCCAATCCAAGTGTTTGAGGTGTTTTTTTAATCCAATTCAATATTGATTCACACCGTCCTCATCCTAATTTTAGGAACGTAAATATTGTATGGCAAGTTGGGTAATAAGACAGAAACACGCAGAATTAAGCATTAGTATTAATGATGGAGAGTGGGTGATCGCACTGCAATACAATGCACTCTATATGAGAAACAAAAGGTCATTCGACCATCAATATTTTCTCGCAAAATTTTAACGAGTGTA
Organism: Timema cristinae; assembly: GCA_039000515.1. NCBI lineage: Eukaryota > Metazoa > Arthropoda > Insecta > Phasmatodea > Timematidae > Timema > Timema cristinae. Next base: position 10,306 of record JBCFYV010010121.1, on the reverse strand, counting down.
TAATTATAATCTATAAATAGTGCTTAAATTAATTCAAATCATTACAGTTCACAAGTTAAGAAAAAGTAATGAATTTTATATGGGGCTGAAATTTCGTAAAACTAAACATTCATATGACGTGTGCGAAGTGAAATATATTTATATATAAAACTATTATATTGCATAAAATATATTAATATTATTATATTAAATACTATAAATATTTCATTGTGTACAACCTATTAATGTATTGTTTACTAAATTTTAGCCCCATACATTAACTACTTTTTACCTTAACAATGGTATGAGGCTTATAGCCCCAGGGGTGGTAGTCCAGTACTAAAAAAAAATTACGCAAAAAGTATAAAATAACATGTTTGACCCCTTTTAACTCGTGGACTGTAATGATTTGAACTCATTGAATCACTATTTATAACTTAAAATTAACAATATGTTAAAATTGTGAAATTTAAAAACTTTGATGGTAGAATGATCTTGAGGGTAAGTAATCTATTATTGGTCAAGTCAACCCGAACAGATTTTAAATAAAAATTCACAAATATGAACTTATTGTTGATTATAAAACAATTATTATCTATATTTTTATATTTGCATTAAATGTCGAAAGTAAATATCAGGTAATGATTATCTCTTTGCGATTGGGTTATAATTTAGAAGTTTTAAAGAAAAAACCTTGACAAAATGGTGATCATTGTTTTGAAAATGAAACTAGTTTCACCACTATATAAGTAATATTTTTTACCCCTCTGAGAATGAATTACTGTCTTGAATCAAAGTATGTTTTGTAGAAAAAAATTTTACTTGGGACATGTGCCAAAAAAACACACACACAAAAAAAAACAAGAATTACAAACAAGGATAAACCAATTCTAGCTGTGTGCTTGGTAGTACAATAACAAACCCTACCATTGTGTTGAATGTTTCAAGTCATGCACGAAGGAAAAATGTGACATGAAATACCGACTGGAGAGCCAAAATTAACAAATTGTATCATTTCTGGGTAGAACTTGTTGGCGTGGAGCGACAGAGCTACAAACATCGGAAAAAAAGGTTAAATTACTATAAATTTGAAAAAGGGGAAACAAAGGTAAAACTTTTTATAATTGATAAAGGGGAACAATACCGGATATAAAAAAATTTTAAAAAACTTTGAAAAAGGGGACAAATACGGATATAAAATATTCAAAAACTTTGAATAAAGGGACAACAATACGGGTAAAAAACATTTATAAATTTTTAAAAAAAGGGAAAAAATACGGGAATAAAACATCTATAATTTTAATAAAGGGACAACAATAGGTAAAACTTCTAAATTTGAAAAAGGGGAACAATACCGGTATAACATTCTATAAACTTTTAATAAGGGGACACAATCGATATAAACTATTCTAAAATTTGATAAGGGACACAATACAGGTATATCTATTCTTAAATTTTAATAAAGGGAACAATACGGATATAAAAAATATTCAAAAAACTTTGAATAAAGGGACAAATACGGATATAACTATTTAAAACTTGAAAAAGGGACAACATTACCGGATATAACTATTCTAAATTGAATAAAGGAACAATACCATTAAACTATTCAAAACTTGAATGGGGACAACAATACCGGATATAAATTCTAAAACTTTGAATAAGGGACAACAATACGGTATAAACTATTCATAAATTGAATAAAGGGGGACAACAATACGGATTAAAACTGTTATTTAGGCATTGAATAAATTTAACAAGACATAATAAAACTATTTTATAGACATAAAACCGTAAGAATTATAAAAAAAATACTTTTCCTACACCTAGATCTTAACATAACTTAACATATAGTTACATTTGTAAGTATATTTATTTTTTGTTTAGTTCAATTTCCCCTCATACACACACATCAGCTTCCAACCACTGACTGGGGTCTATTTTGAACAAAACCTCTACACCGTCCACCACCTCACTCCTTCCATCTTGGCCCAGTCCTTCCTCTCTCCCCTCCTTACTCCTTCACCATCAGTCCCTTGGTCTTCCTTTTAGCACTCCAACCCCCCCCCCCCCCCATCAACCATTAAACATCCTCCTGGACATTCCCTTTTCCCCCTCCATTCTTCTCACATGGCCATACCACCTTAGTCGTGCCTTCTCTATCCCGTCCTGGCTCTTCCCTTTTCTATTCTTCTTGTCGGTGACCTGGTGGTCTAGGGGGAAGGTTCAGACTCTGTGCTGGTGGTCCGGGGTTCAAAACCTGGGCCCGGGACAGATTTATCTTATTTACCAAAACCCTTCCTTCACCTCTGACAAGACATCTTGTGATTGTGGGGAATTTCCAGGCCCCACCGGGGTTCGGATTCCACGTTAAACTGTAGGTCCTCCATTTCATTCACAATCACCCTACCATTTCACATTAGCGTAAGTGCGTATAACCGAATGGGTAGTAAGATGTGGTGCTAATTAAAAATAGTGATAAACTATTCTTATTCTCTTCATTTATTATCCTGTCAAATTTTGTCACAAAGGATCTTGCTTCTCAGAAATTCATTTCACTCGACTGAATTCTGCTTCCATCCTGTTCCTTCATTACCTACGTTTCTGCAGTGTACGTCACTATGGTAGGTTATAGGCATTGTATATCACTCCTTTGAAATTGTCTCGTATATCCTGCTCCAATCAGGGTTCTCATACTTCTACTTGCTTCCTCTCTCACTTATTTCCCCCCCGTTCCTTACACTCTCCCCTACAATACTGCCCAGATACTAGAAATTTTATTATATTTAATTTCTCACTCTCACCATCACGCCCTTTTTTATACCTGTCCTTATTCCTTGTTGGGATCAAAATTACATTAAACCTCATTTCATACCACTTCACCACCTCCCCCCAAAACCCCCAGCTGCTCCTGAACTTCTTTCTCCTCACTACCCCCCACCATCAGGTCATCTCAAACACAATTGCTTTCATATTTCCCTTTCCCCAATTCTTTCTACCTTCTTCATTATTTAGTCCACCATCACAATGAACAGAAGTGGGGAGAACGTACTATATTGTTTCGGACCATTCTTTAACTCAAACCAATCTGTCTTCTCGACTCCCACTTTCACACGCTCCACTAACCCTTTTACAATAACCTCACTCTGTTTACTGTCCCACCTGCACTCCTTTATTCTCCCGTGCGTTCCATACTCTTCTTCTGCCCACGCTGTTATAACACTTTTTCAACATTCCGGAATACCACAAGCAGGCCTTTTCCGTACTCATAGTGTTGCTCTTGAACCTGCCCCTGAACCCAAAAAAAGATCCACTATTAAAACCTTCATAATCTAGAGGCATATTGTTCTCTCACTCCTCTTACTACTATTCCCTTTTGTTTTTTCTCCAATATTTTTCATATTCCCTTTTTCACAGTAGCTAATAAAGTTACTACGTAGAGTTCCCACACCTCTTCCTGTCTTCTTTTCTAAGATAGGTACTATATTTCCCTCTTCTAGTTTTCTGGACCTTCCCCTCGTCCCTTTTACTCGTACCACTCTCACTCTATACAGCCATTGTAGTTCTTCTTCCCCCGCTGCTCGCAGCATTTTTACACATGTTTTATCACCTCCTGGTGTTTAGTTAAAGTATTTAAATGTTATATTCTAAGTAACATATACATAAATTTAAAATAATCATTTCAAGTAAGTTCACTCAGCTCATTCTCTTAGGAACAAAAGTGACCAAATAAATCCAGTTTGGAGATTTCAGTGATTTTGAATTTTTTTCCCTGTTACCCTCCGGTTTGTAAATGTCAGTGAATTGAATGCCATTACCCTCCGGTTTGGGAAATTGTCCAATGTTTTTAATTGGAATGCCATTACCCTCCCGGGTTTTTAAATGTCAGTGAATTGAATGCCATTACCCTCCGGTTTGTAAATGTCAGTGAATTGAATGCCATTACCCGGTTTAAAAGGGGACCCCTTTTTTGCGTGAAATAAACTTCCCAAATGGCTTGTGTCCGGATTTACGACAATTTGCATTTTTTTTAAAATTTTTTTTTTCCTTAATGTGTAATTTTTGGAAGGGTAAGGTTAAAAAAAGTGTAATTTTTCCATTTGACGATATTTTTAGTTTTTGGCCAGAATTTACATCAAATATAATTTAGTTGGAAAAAATCAGGGTTTTTTCGTGGTACTGCACCAAAAGATTCAATGTTGAATCAACCCGGGCCAGCCTTGTCTTATAAATCCCATAAAAATATAGCCACCCAAAGAAAATATTAGTGTTGATGACCCTTTATGTACTCAATGCTTACGTGGACGAATAAAAAAACCTCCAAGTGTCATATTCGAAACTACATGGATATCTCTCTGAGGGAAATGCTCGGTTACTATTGGGAGACTGCCTTGTCCTTTCATTTCGTCTATAAATCTCCTCTCAAATAAGACAAATTTTTTTCAACGCTGGCTAGTCAGGGTTACCAGTGCTCCCTTTTACCAAACCCCCCACCCTTTAACATAACTGAGAGTGAGGAGATTTGGCCAGTATCCTTCTTACCCAGCCCACCCCCCTTCAGACATAACTGAGAGGAGGAGATTTGGCCCGTACTCCTTCTTTTCCCAGCCCCACCTTCAGACATAACTGAGAGCGAGGAGATTGGAGTGAGTTTGGAAAGGGGGAGGAGGGGAAATTAAGCCTTTTTACATAGAACTTGCTGTAAACGAGGGGTTTTGGGTGTATTCCTTATAGTTGGGAGGGTTAAACCTGTTTTTGCCCCAATTAGTTGGGGTTTTTTTTTTTAAAAAAAAAAAAAAAAAAAAACTTTAAAAAAAAAAAACAAAATTTTAAAAGGGACTATTGGACTTGTGTACCACATAACATAGGTGTTATATTCGTGACTTTTGGGGTCAACTCTGGTATTCAGGGAAGATGTGAAGATCTCTAAAAGTGTGTGTGTGTGAAGTTTCGTAATGTCAGAGTTGAATGTAAAATTTTCTTCGCTCAGACCTCAACATTCGTAATAACCTTCCCATCTTCGAAACATTTCGAAGGAAAATAACACTTCGATGTACTATAAGATTTGAAATATCTCACTAAATACTATATATTTAAAAATAAAACCAGTGGATTGTTGCTGCGATGACTGCAGATTATTGCACTGAAATGTATTTGAAAAATGTTTATTGGGGAAAAAATATATCATTATAATAGGCCTACACTCGACTTTCTAGTTAAAAATTGAATCATCAAAGGCTATTTACTTTACATTATATATTTACTTTCGGTGCTTAATTGAATAAAAGTATATTATTTATCTCTTTGTTGCACCAAGACACTCGAGTAAGAATTGAACTGCTATTATTTTTTAACCAAAGATAAATATTTTATTTACCGATATAAAACCATACACAAATCATGGTTCCCATGGTGATATAGATAATAATGGTTTTACAGATGACTCACTACCAGAACAGAAGGAAAATATGGGAAACTCGTTATGAAAATTGGGTTTTAGATTCGGCCACTATTTTACTTTTAAAATGAGATGAACTTAGAGAGGAGTTATTAGTTTAGAGAGAGAAAATTCGAGTGAGAGAAAGTTTAAGAGAGAGGGGGTTGAGGGGAGAGGTGTGTCAGATAGAGAGATTGTTAAAATATAGATGTGGTCCACAAAAAAATTACAGTTCTTTGAAATATAATTCCTCAAAATAAGTATTGACATGGAAACATAACTTAACTTATGCATTTATATTGTGACTACCCCTTTCCCCGTAAAAATTATTGTAAAGATCTGTAAAACAAAGCTTCAAATCATCCATCATGTCAATATAAAAACAATTTTTTTTTACTTTTTTTTTTTAAATACAGTCCTACCATCACTATACTATAATTGGTGCGGATAAGATTTAAAACTTTATACAAAGAACTCAAGACAGAGTTACTTAAAGATAATGAATTACTTTATATCTCTCTCGCACAAATTAAAAATTAGCCATAAATATATTGGGAAATATTCATGTTTTATCAAGTGTTAACTCTTTTTTTTATCCCCCTTAATACCTGTTCAGGTTATACGCACGTATGATAGTTCCACTTGTGAGGTAGGGATGAGGAAGGAACATTCTAGAGGTAGTCTGCCCACATTTCGTGGAACAAGAGTAAGAACACATTTAAGAAAAAACACCCTCAGTAGACCCAACCGGGATTCTAACCCCAGTCTTGCTTTCATTAGCAGGTCAGTCCAATATGAGAGTGACGCCTTAGAACATTTGACCATTGAAGTAGGTACGTGTCTTTAGAAAGATTTGGCTTTTATTTAAATGTCCCATTATTTGCGTCGAAAATATATCCAAAGAACTTTAGTATAGTAAGGCTGGGTAAGTTAAAATTAAATTAATTTCTCGCTCTACAGAAAATTTAATTGGCGTAAATATTCCATTATTATTCAAATCACTCAAGGTTAGTTAGTTGGGTTTTTTCAAATCCCGAAAAGCACGTCAACAAATGATGGAGCAAAATCAAAGTGCTCTTCTTTTTATTTATTTTTCAATAAACCAAAAACATACTACTGTGGATTACCACGTTCACCAGAAACAAGCGCAGAACAGAAACATGGTCACGTAATGAATTCTAATCCAATCAAAAAGATTTTCGCTTCATCGGCGCGAGCTGTTCTGCTTAAGTTCAATTTTATCTCCACTTTGTCCGCTCTGCCTGAGATCTTCGGCATGGGAGAACCAATCAAATCTCAGAAACAAGCAGACAGCTTGGTTGGCGTTATGAGGAGATTTGAAATAACAAGTCAATTTAAAGCGTGTGTGTCGTTGTAATTGGATTGTGCCACGACACAGTGTTTTAATTTGAAAACTTTTATCGGGAGAATGATCTAAAATATATGTTTATCTATAGAAAAAAAAAAAAATGTTGATAATTAGCTGTTTTTAAGTAAGCGCTGTAATGGGTCAACATACAGCGAGTGGATTACTGCGGTAATCAAGCAGATTCTGCTTTCTATTTTCGGCAAACATGTGAAACAAACTTAGGACTCCTGAAGAGGGAGAACAGAGACGGAAGGACCCTTGTTAAGATACCCTCCCCCTCCCACTAAGCCCCAAAATACAATATTTTTTTTAAACATTAAATATGTTGGGTTATTTAAAGCAGCTATTAAAACCCTATTTTTCGCTTACGAATGGTACATTTAGTCTAAATTCTACCCACAACACAAGGGTAAATAAATGCAGATAGTCCGGATGAGTAGGAACATTCAATGATAGACACGAGGATATGGACGCTTGTATGGTTAAATTAAATTATTATTATTATTATTATTTTTTTATTATTATTTTTATTATTATTATAACACCGCGTCTTACTACCCGTTTTGGTTTGTACGCACTTACGTGTAATGTGTAATGATAGGGTGATTGTGAGATGAATGAAGAACCTACAGTTTAACGTGGGATCCGAACCACGGCGAGGCCTGGCATTCCCCCAAAATTCACATGTTGTCTTGTCAGAGGTAAAGGAAGGTTTTGGTAATTTGATAAATCTGTACCGGGACCGAAGGGTTGAACCTCGGACGGATATCAATTGTTCATGAGTATCTCAAGATCAAAAATTGGGGTCAACCACAAAAAAGTTGGAAACCACTGCCCCAAGTCCGGTCCAGTCTACAGTATTGTTGCGTAAAACCTTTATGACCTCACCTTTATTTGATGGGAAGATTCATTGGGGTGACCCGGAGTGCTAGCTTTGCGCCTGTGTAACAACAATTTATAGGTTCACTTCTAAGGGCTCACTGAAGTTATAGAGGTGGATGGAGGGAGAAAGGAAGCCAAGAATGGTGGTGAGGAACCTAAAAACACCTCAAATTCACCCTTATAATGGGGTCAACTACCCCCAGGAATGTTTTTTTTTTCGTGTCTTTCGAAATCGACTTTCTTTACTTTTTCACAAGGATGTTCTCTTGGAGTTTCTCCTGCTAAAATACGCTAGATGGGTCCACTGAAGCTTACTTGTAGGAGTAAACTATGTCTTGAGGGCTGAGAGCATCAAATGGGTGGTTGTAGGCGGCATCATGGGTGGTCGGAGGCGGGAGCTGATGGGTGTTGGAGCCGGGATTCAATGGGTGGTTGGAGGCGGCATTCTTTGGGGTTGGAGGCGGCATCAAATGGGTGGTGGAGGCGGTACTGATGGGTGGTGGAGGCGGCATCAATGGGTGGTCGGAGCGGGATCCAATGGGTGGTCGGAGGCGGCATCCTATGGGTGGTTGGAGGCGGCTTCAATGGGTGGTTGGAGGCGGGATCCAATGGGTGGTCGGAGGCGCATCCAATGGGTGGTCGGAGGCGGCATCCTAATGGTGGTTGGAGGCGGCATACCAAGGGTGGTGGAGGCGGCATCCAAAATGGGTGGTCGGAGGCGGCATCAAATGGGTGGTTGGAGGGGGCATCCAATAGGGGGGTTGGAGGCGCATCAAATGGGTGGTTGGAGGCGGCATTCAATGGGTGGTTGGAGCGGCATCAAATGGGTGGTCGGAGGCGGCATCCTATGGGTGGTTGGAGGCGGCTCCACTAGGTGGTTGGAGGCGGCATCAAATGGGTGGTTGGAGGCGCATCCAATGGGTGGTCGAGGCGGCATCAAATGGGTGGTCGGAGGCGGCATCCATTGGTGGTTGGAGGCGCATACAATGGTGGTCGGAGGCGGCATTCAATGGGTGGTTGGAGCGGCATCAAATGGGTGGTTGGAGGCGGCATCTATGGGTGGTTGGAGGCGGCATTCAATGGTGGTCGGAGGCGGGATCATGGGTGGTTGAGGTGGCATCATAGGTGGTTGGAGGCGGCATCCTATGGATGGTTGAGGCGGTAGCTATGGATGGTTGGAGGTGGCATCATGGGTGGTTGGAGGGTACATGGTGGTTGGAGGTGGTAGCTGATGGATGCCCTAGACCTCGCTCCCTTCATGTTATTATCGTTACTAGAATCTTAAGATTTCTCTTTAAAAAATTCCTTTGGATTTGAAAAGTTGATATTTTCCTTGGTTATCAAGTTAGAGATAAAACAAATGAATACTTTATTCAATAGAAAATTATTTTTTCCAACAATTATTGTTCACGTGGTTCACACGTCGACTCTCGCAATATATGTAAAGCATTAAAAACAAACTTCTAGGTATCGATCTAATGATTAGAAATTATAAACTCAAGACAATTGAGATGAACATTTATATGGAAAACTTTGAGTGGCCAAATAATTGAATGGAAAATACTTATCCACAATTCATTGTTCGGCTTAGGTTCAAAGAATATCACTACCATATTTTATTCAAATTAGTCTCCACTAGATACCGCAGCACAAGTATAATAAACAGGCCACTCTTGACACCATGATCCACTAGCTTATGAAATTAAGCGCTGTCTAGGTCAGGCTAGCGCTTACGTTATTCTAAAAATTCTTTTTCAGTTTAAAATTATTTTGTTAAGTTTTAAAGACGATCTTTTTGGATTTAATTTATTATATTCATTTATTTTCGTTATTCTTTAGTCTCACCTCTGAGTGTATTTTATTAAATTATCTTTTTGAGGTCACTATGTGGCATTTGTGAGTTTCAAGTAAATTCATTATCAATGGAAGCAATTTTTGTATGGGAATGGTTTATATTCAATGTTTGTTTTAAGTCAGATATGTTTACATGAGCTAGTTACTAAGTAGGGTTTCAAATATACTAACCTCTTTATTTATTACAACCATGTTGGACGTTTGGAATACATTAGAGTTAACTTGTTGGTTTATGCCATTACTTTGGGGTTTAGAACTTTACATACTAAGCCCATTACTTATTGCTCCTGTTATGTGTAGGAATATTGTTATGTTATGGCTGGACTTTAAATCCCCCCCTTTCTAAATTCTCACGCTGTGATATTCGTTTGTTTTTTGAAGTTATATCAATTATTTTGATTGCTCAATAAAAACATTTTTAACCGAAACTCTCTTCTCTTTCTGTTCTTATTTGCGGATTTAGGGTTGTAGACTAAAAGCCAGACTAAATGTAAATGATTAGTTTAAACATGAACCTTAAATTTTGAAACTAACTATTTTATTATTCTGAAAATTGAAGAATGACACCTGGACACGGGAATCGAACCCGGACATCTTTGACTTAGTACGCCCAATGCTCTAATCACTGAGATATCCAGGTAATCGTCCCGTGCCCAGGTCATTTTTCACTAATCCTCAATTTTCAGAGTATGATATCTAGAGTACTAAAATCTTCAATAAAATTACATATAATAGCCGCTTTTTCTTTTTTATTTTCCTTTATTTAACCCAAAAAATTTTTTATT